>CM076677.1:3063789-3223789 GCA_038501925.1 Xenopus petersii | reverse complement strand
AAAAGTCTTGAATGTGTGCTGTTAAAACTCCATTGAACTGTGTTCCTGTGACTTTAATTTGGAAAGAGTTGCCTAAATAAACCTGTGTTTTTGCCTGGAGACCCAGTGTCAATGTATTTATGCTCCTGGTCCAGTGGTTACTTGGCTTCCATAGCTAATTCCCCCCAAAATGCGCGTAAAACACACAATAAAGCCTTATTTAATCTTTTCATTCAGACAAATAACACTTACATCTGTCATCTCAATTATGTACTATACAGTTTATTTTGGTGAAAAAAATGTAATCTCAAAAAGGATATATAAGTTTTAGGTTTTTTTAATACGGCTATTCCTAATGCTTGGTCTACGATTGTTCAAGTAAACCTGAATAGCCCTTGATGTTCATTCTCCATGTAACCAAAACCACATGGGCACTGACTACTACACACACAAGCTTTACATTTGCTGATTAAAGGAGAGGGAACGTTAAAATCATGGAGGCACCACCAAGTGATGTTATTCTCTTCCGTGATGCCCCAGGCTAGTGCTCCTGTTAGCAGAAAACTTTACTAGTCTGAGGTTCTTCTCAGCGAGCACCACAGGGCGATCCTATTGTTCTTTTTCATCGTTCCTCGCTACCTTGGTGTTGACTTAAGTGGAGTAACGTGAAAAAGTTGAACCTGATGGAAAGATGAAATTTTTTTAAACCAAATTAATTTATAACACACTCAAGGCTTCGAGTGACTGACGTATCTTGCCTGTTCTATAAAGCTCAATCCAAAATGAGTTGACCATATGTGATGCTCAACAAAACAGTTGATTTGTTTTCAAAAGAAAAACAATGTTGTGTTAAATCAAAGTACCAAATACACCCCATGTACTGAGCAACCAGCATCTGCATATAAAGGATTATTTGAACAAGTATGATAAACAGTTTACTTGCAATATAAAAATAGTAATGGTTGCTTTGGCTATCAGCAAATGTTAAGTTGCAGTAGACCACACTCATATGTCCTTATATATTATCTTTTGGACAGATATACTTCTATGGACACTATGAGTTGAATGGAACCAAGGAAATGGTAGAGTGTAATTTTGACCTCCCCGGACGTGATGTTTGTGAATATTATGATGCAGCGAGCGGTGAGAAGTGGGTGTGCGTCCGGCCAAAGAAGCTCCCTTGTAACTCGTACCGTCAACATTCTGCAGGAGGCAGCCGTGACATCCTCACTACTATGGAGATGGAATTCCTTTCATTGTAAAAGTTCTAAATATTCACGTTCTTCCTCGATGGAAATTATATAATATTTCAGTGCAACTGATGATGGATCCACATTAGATATAATAGAAGTAGGCATTGTATAAAAAGTCGATAGCCGAAGTACTGTCTCTTTAAAAAAAAATTTGACTACATACTTTGCCACTTTAAACCGACCGAGCTACAATGTTAGCCTATGGGGACCTTCCCCATAACTTTTCTAAGCTATTTCTGATCGAAAAAATATGTTTGTTTTGAAGGATTTAATCGTTCGATCGAACGATTTTTACTTCGATCGATCAAAGTATTTGCGGTAAATCCTTCGACTACGATATTTGAAGTCGAAGGATTTTACTTAGAGGGTCGAATATCGAGGGTTAATTAAAGGACAAGGAAAGGTTAAAACTAAGTAAGCCTTATCAGAAAGGTCCATCTAAATATACCAGTAAACCCCCAAAGTAATGTTGCTCTGAGTCCCCTGTCAAAAGAAATACTGCATTTCTTTCCTTCTATTGTGTACTCATGGGCTTCTGTATCAGACTTCCTGCCTTCAGCTTAAACCTCATTGCCCTGGGCAAGAGCATGCTCAGTTTGCTCCTCTCCTCCCCACCCCTCCCTTCTCTACTGTAATCTGAGCCCAGAGCAGGGAGAGACTCAGGCAGGAAGTGATGTCACACCACATTAATACTGCAGCTCCTATTCTAAACAAACAGAGAGTTTCTAGAGCTTTTTACTCAGGTATGGTAAAACATTCTACAGAATAAATATAGCATTCTAGCTTGCACTATTGCAGCTTATCTATTGGCAATAAAATGCCTCTGTAGCTTTCCTTCTCCTTTAACCCTCGATATTCGACCCTTTGTAAATGTGCCCCCAAATGAACCATATCAGACATTGGGCTACACAAATAGACATCTTCTGAAATAGATCATCCGTATAACTATAACATAATGTCCTCTGTCCTCTTAACAGGTCCGTTACTGACCAGGAAATTCCGATTAATCTGAAACCTCTGAATGTACTGCCCAATAAGAACAGCAGGAATAGTAAGTTGTTTGGCTGAGATACTTGCTGATATCTTTGAGTAGAATCTAGTGATGGATGAATTTATTCTCCAGGCATGGATTTACGGAAATTTTTTGCATTTCCGCATCCGCAAATGTTTTCTGGAAACTGTGGCAAGAATTTGCCAGTGAAAAATTCACCGCAACAAAATAATTCAGATGCCCATTGACTTTAATGCATTTGGACAAAATAGTCGTGCGTATGGAAATTGTGGCTCATGACAACGTTTCCGCATGTCTTAATAATTTTGACGGCCATTGACTTCAACGCGTTTCGCTAGTTTTTCGTTGTTTCATGAATTTCATGCAAATTATACGGCACAACGGGACAGATTCGCCCATCACTAGTAGAATTCATTTCACAGTTTCATTATGAGGTAGTTTGGACAATGTTAAATAATGAGGAAACCACAGAAGCTTGGTGAACATGCAATAAAGATCACCATACCAATATATAGATGTAACAATTTAGGGCATTTTTTTAATACAATAAATTTTTTGTGTTCTAGTTTCCAAAAACACAAATATTTGAACTTTATTAAGCACAAAAAAACTTAAAAAAATCTAAAAGCTGTCAAAGTTAACGGGAACTTTATTACTAAATTTGTTTTTCAATTTGACTTTTTTGAGATGAATGTGAATTTGCTGCATTGTGGTTGTTTTTTCGTAGTTTGAATTGTTTCATTTTTCAAATGAAATTTTTTTTCAACAAATGAGGGAATATTTACATTTCTAAAATTTGAATTCTAAAAAACTAAAACCTGCCAAGCATCTACATAGGCCATAGGGTAGTATATGTTCAACATTCAAGCTATTTTAAAATTACATTTTTTTAAAGAACATTTTAAAAACTATTGGAATGATTTCTTTAGAGATCTCCTTTTTTATGAATTAATATTTGAGTTTTTCGGATTTGAGTTTTTAAAAATATGCTAGTAATAAAAAAAAACTACGACCATTAGAAAATGTTAATTTATTTGGGTTCTTTTCATGATCGAGTTTAGGTAAACTGAAATTCCTCAGCTATCTAATGAAATGAATAATGTACTTCCTACATTGTCGGATGTCATCTTTCTTTCCTTTTTAGAAATGACATTAATTGTTGGATTGTTAAAAATGAGTGTAAACGTTATGTGTCTGTTACAGGAACAAGGACAGTGTGCACTTCAGGGCTTCCAATTCCAGACCCCTCTGGGTTTTATTATCAGGATTTGTGGGAATCTCTTGCCTGTTCCAACCAGCATTTCCCTGATGCTTCCAGTGTAGCCAATTGTCTGGCTGGGAAAAATGTCTACATGTTTGGAGATTCTACCCTGCGCCAATGGTGGAGCTATCTAGTTGACTTTATACCCAGTAAGTGCCCTTAATATTTAACCCCACATTATTGAAAGAACAGTAATTTGCCAAAACATCATAAATTGGATGTTAAATCTTAACATTAATACATTAGCAAGGGGAATGATACTATTTACAAGGCATTTCTTGATGATATTTGGATGTAATAAGCTGTTTTGTGCAACCAATACAGAGGGTCATCAACAAACCAGGAATAAACTATGGTAACAGCACAGTGATGCCATTTATTTTCCTTGTGTAGATATGTTGAATAAGAGCAGTATAGCCAATCAAGCTTCTAGTCAAATTGCACAAATTTAACTCTTTCCTTGCACACTCCCTTGAAATAGTATCACAATTCCATTTAAAGCTAATTCTGAGGCTGTGGAATCATGTGTTGAACTCCGAGAGAAGAAACTAAAATTGGAAGGACCTATTAAATAAAACTCAAAATGTTGTAGTTTTCTAATAGAAGCAAATTTGACCTAACTCCGAAACATGAATTTGCTTCATTTATTAAAAAAAAAAATGTCAGTGCAGGAAAAGGAAAATTGTGCAACTTTTTTAAATTGTTGCTCAAAAAGCAAGACTTTTTCAGCTTGTCGCACAAAAATCAGCATCAAAAATGTCAGAAAACATTGAGAATCATGAAGGCAAGAAACATGTTAAAGGGACATCTGCCATTTACTTCTATATGACTTGGACAGGCTTTAGCTGGAGTATTTTCAGATCCATATTTTTAGCAGCTTCTTAGCTGCTAAAAAAAATGTATTGATAAATAGGGGGAAAAAGTCTGGGCGGATTTGGTCTGTGCCGTTTTCAGAAAATAGTGAGTATATTTCCAAACAGCAGGCACACAAAACAAGACCTGTCTTCACACAGGGACCAAGTACATCTATGTTTGCAAATATCCTCCCCTCATTTGTTCACCACATAGTCAAACACTGGAGTTCACAGGTAGCTCTGCAGTGCACACACAGTAGAGCTTTCAACAGTGGCACTAGTCAACTCCCAGACAACTAGTAGCTTAGCAGGGAACAGGATGGGGTCTCCCTGATGCAACAGGCTGGTGATAAAAAGATGTGAGGCCCTTGCAGGATAAATTATTCTCTTATTGAGACTTGTTTTGTTCTTGAATGGTCACATGATGTAGCCTTGTGTTGTGAAAATAAAATTATTTCTTCTAATGTTTAGCACTCAAAGAGATAGATCTCCACGCGCCACATCATCCAGGTCCTCATCTGGCAACAGATTCAAAGTATAATTTTTTGGTCCAATGGAGAGCACATCAGAAGCCACTGCGCATGGAGACGATTTGGTTAAGGGATCTTCACTACATTGCATCTGAACTTGACAACCTGGGAGGACGAAAAGGGATGGTTATTGTTATTAATTGCTGGGCTCATTTTCTCACCTTCCCCATAGAAGCATATGTACGACGACTTCGTGGCATCCGAGATGCTGTAAAAAGGTTTTTGGAGCTGAACTCTGAAGTTAAGATCCTTATTAAATCAGCCAACACTGGGTATCTCTTCGCCCATGCAAGTGACTGGTTGTCTCTTCAGCTTGACACAGTGATGAGAGCCATGTTCTCAGACTTGCCAGTTACTATTTTGGATGTTTGGCAGATGACGTCCTGTCACCGAGCGCCAGAAAATCTCCATCCACCAAAAGTCATTGTCAAGAATGAAATCGACTTAATGCTCTCATTTATTTGCCCTTCCTGAGACTTACTGGTGCCTCTTTATCTTTGCCAGAACTGCTCATTTTGTGAAACACTAGTCTAGATTTATACACATTAAAATCCTACACTACCTCATCATCGAAAGGTCCTGTTCAATAGTTTTCTGTCCCCAGTGATACAGATTATTGCTATATATAACTATCTGAAGACACAATTCCAACTACCTGCATTCCAAACTGTGGGACTTGCTCTTCTATGCTGACTTCAATGGGTTTGGGTACCCAGTCCGAAGACCAATTAGGGTGAATGTTTATTTGCTCTTCAAAAGGTCAAAAGCCAGACTCCATAGGATCCAGCAGATTATTGGTGCAGAAAAAGTTAGTAATACATTCCAGAAGTCATTCCAGAAGTTTAGAGGCTAGTGGTAAGAGAGAGATAGAACGGTAGTTAGACAAACAGGATGGTTGCAGTTTATTCAGAATGAGCTTGACACAGGCCTGTTTGAATAACGAGGGGAAAGTTAGGGTGAATGTATATTTGCTCTTCTAGACCTTCTAGATCTAGATGTAGAAGAAGCTCAGTTTGAGGGTTGGTTTGGGTGAGACATAGGCTGGCTTATATCATCATGAGACTATAGCTGAATAGTTGCTAAAGCAAAATACCAAAAAACAGTGTAAGAAGCAGAGGCCAATGCTGATTGGTAGAAGAGAGAAATGTACATTATACATGGCGTAAGTAGGCTAGTCCAGAATTATGGTTTAAATTGTTTATTTAAGTATTATTTGGGTGTCCCTGACTCTCTTACCACCACTTAACCCTAAATTTGTGTCAAGAAATGAGGTCACAGAACTAGTAACCACTTCATCTGCCCTTCTGTCTCCCCAATTTTTCATTTTCCCCTGTCCCCTCTCTCACCCTGTTTTTTCATCTGCCCTTCTGTCTCCTTAATTTTTTATTTTCCCGTCACCTCTCTCAGTCCGATTTTTCATCTGCCTTACTGTCTCCCCAATTTTTCATTTTCCTATGTCCCCTCTCTCACTAGGGTTGCCACCTTTTAAAAAAATCTTCACCGGGAGGTGGAGGGGGCGGGGCTAAAATGGTGGGTTGTGATGCTAAAGGGGGTGGGGCTGTGACAAGCTATTGGCTGTGCGGGTCGTGACGTCAAAGGGGTGGAGCCAAATGTGCACATTTGTCAAGAAGCCCAGAAAAAAGGTTAGTTTTGAGCAGGCTGGAGCAGGCCACGGGCTTTTTTTAGGTGTATTACAAATTTACCGGCAGCTAAATTGCCGGTAAATTTGTAATACCGGCCCCGGCCATGGCTGGTGTTTTACCGGCTAAGCCAGTAAAATACTGGCTGGGTAGCAACACTATCTCTCACCCTGTTTTTTCATCTGCCCTTCTGTCTCCCCAATTACCCTAATTTTCCTCTGTCCCCTCTCTCAGCCCAATTTCTTAATTTTTCTCTGTGTCCCTCTCTCTGCCTGTTTTTTTTTTTTTCTCTTTCCCTTCTCTCAGCCCGATTTTTCATCATGGAGGAAAGAGACACTGGACAAAGGAAATTTGAGGGGGGGGGGGAGAAAAATATGGAGGTGACTGAGGGAAAAAAATGGAGGAGAGAGAAACACTGGGCAATCGATCTTAACCTAATGGCCTAATGAGCTTTTTATGCAATGTATTTCTATAGAGACAAACATTGTGCAGGTGTCTAGTTTTCCGTTAAAAATATATAATGGTGGGAAAGATACTAAAGTGACAATGTGGAAGACACAATGATTTCACTATTTGAAAAAGATCATAGTAGTGGGAAAGGTGTTAGAGTTATGTAGTTAATCCACTCAATAGACGCTGGTAATGTGCAAGACACAATGGAATCTCTAGTCCTGTGAATAAACTGGAAACACCATAAAAGAAAACTGTTTATTATTTTGCACACAAGTACAGATTGATATTTATTTTCCCCTGTGTCCCCTCTCTCAGCCCAATTTTGTATTTTCCCCTGTGTCCCCTCTCAGTAGGGATGTAGCGAACTGTTCGCCGGCGAACTAGTTCGCGCGAACTTCGACTGTTCGCGTCCGCCGAATGTTCGCGAACGTCGCGCGACGTTCGCCAATTGGTGTTCGCGTTCGATTCGAAGTAAAATTTCGTTCGACCATTCGACCATTCGACCATTCGATCGCTAAAATCGAACGATTTCCATTCGTTCGAACGATTATAAGCATTCGATTGAATTAAAATCATTCGATCGAATAGCTTCGATCGTTCGATTAAAACGAAAATCCTTCGATCGTACGAATAAAATCCTTCGATCGTTCGATCGAACGATTTTATCGAGCGTTCGAAGTTCGCGAACTGTTCGCGAACTGTTCGCTTTTTTGCCGGTGTTCGCGAACGGTGTTCGCGAACGGCGTTCGCGAACACATTAACGGCAGTTCGCTACATCCCTACCTCTCAGCCCGTTTTTCATCTGCTCTTCTGTCTCCCCAATTTTTCATTTTCCCCTGTGTCCCCTCTCTCAGCCGTTTTTTCATTTTCCCGTGTCCCCTCTCTCAGCCGTTTTTTTTTTTCATTTTCACCCTGTATCCCCTCTCTCAGCCCGTTTTTGTATTTTCCCCTGTGTCCCCACAGGGATCCTTCCAGTCAGTATATCTGTAGATTTTTAACTATTGCTGGAATAAACTTTTGTATTTTTACTATTTACTAGCATCAGGACATTTTTTTCTATAGTAACATTGGTGCCAATGAATCATGAATGCTCAACTCATCCTTGTGCTTTCAAATGCAAATCAGCTGTTGTTCTATTTGATCAAAAGCTTGAGCTCTGCTAAACCAAAGTTATTTAAAACAAGGCAAATGGTCTGCAACATGGATGGATATACAGTAGTTACAGTACAAGAAAGTAATACTGCTGTACATGCCCTTTGGGGACAAAATACATGAGCCAAAATGTGAGGTTCTTTAGTTACAAGTTTATTCAAACTACACATACAGTACAAGCCCGAGGCAGATCTCTATATCACTAAACAGTGTATGTAAAACCACTAAGCAGAGAAAGCTAAGAAATAATTTTGTCATACACAGAAAGCAAACGTAGCAATGCAGTAAATGAATATACAGTAATTAGCCATATCTTTATTAAGTTACACACACACAATGTGAATCATTTTTACGTCCCTGTAGCCTGTCCTCCCCTTTCTATATCAACCTGCAGGACTTTTGCTGAAGGATCAATGTATTTATTGCATAATTCCACACTTAAAACATTCAACCAATTATCTTTTATTCCATTTATTAGTTCCTCTTTTGTAGGGATGCACCGAATCCACTTTTTTGGATTCGGCCGAACCCCCGAATCCTTCACGAAGGATTCGGCCGAATACCGAACCGAATCCGAACCCTAATTTGCATATGCAAATTAGGGGTGGGAAGGGGAAAACCTTTTTTACTTCCTTGTTTTCTGACAAAAAGTTACGCAATTCCCCTCCCTGCCCCTAATTTGCATATGCAAATTAGGATTCGGATTCGGTTCGGCCGGGCAGAAGGATTCGGCCGAATCCGAATCCTGCTGAAAAAGGCCGAATCCCGAACCGAATCCTGGATTCGTTGCATCCCTACTCTTTTGTTTTGGGCTTATACACTGTCCGTATATAATACTTTAAGTTTGCCCATATCATCTCTATAGCATTAAAATCAGGAGACTCTGGGGTTGTTCTCTCCCATCTTATTCCACTCCGCTCCATGTATGGGACTAGTGAATTGTCCACAATATTTTCAATAAAGAATGCTTTGTCCATTATACCTTCAAATATAACAAGTGGTCCTGCACCATTTTGAGAAATGCCTCCCCATGAACTTTTACTGGACGTTTTGGTCGTGGTTTAATGGACAGACGTCTGGCAAATCGTTCCAAAGCTACAGACGTTTCATCTGTAAAAATTACATCATTAAATGCTTCACCCGAATTGAGCCTGAATCCCCCTCTTCTCTTTGTTTCCATCCGGTATCATCGGAGAGTATCTGCAGAAAAAGAAATAAGAATTAAAAGGATTTGCCAATATTTAGATTTCTAAAAGACATTTACTTTAGGCTAATGCCAGACCTGGGTCTCTTCACTGGCGTCTTTCTATGTAAGAGTAATTACACTAGGGATGCACCGAATCCACTTTTTTGGATTCGGCCGAACCCCCGAATCCTTCACAAAGGATTCGGCCAAATACCGAACCGAATCCGAACCCTAATTTGCATATGCAAAAACATGGAAAACATTTTTTACTTCCTTGTTTTCTGACAAAAAGTCACGCAATTTCCCTCCCTGCCCCTAATTTGCATATGCAAATTAGGATTCGGATTCAGTTCGGCCGGGCAGAAGGATTCGGCCGAATCCTGCTGAAAAAGGCCGAATCCTGGCCAAATCCCGAACCGAATCCTGGATTTGGTGCATCTCTAAATTACACATTGTATATACCTGACTTTTCCATATCTCCAACCAAGCTTGCGATGCATCCGCCGAATTGTACTAAGTGAAAGGTTTTGTTGATATTTTGTAGCAAGGGTAACCCTGATTTGTCTGGCAGCGGTTTCATAATTTTCCTTTGTTATTTCCTCCACAAGAGACATCATTTGTCTGTATATTGTACTGTACAGTGAAATACAAGAGTAGAATAAGTGAAACGATGAAACATTATGTTACATAAATAGATCAATATCAATACAGCAGTAGGCAGGATGGTGGAACAGTTGCATATCAAGTTATTGGACTAAACTGTAAAATATTCCCAGCCCCTGCCAAATTTTGAAAATAATACATAAGGCCATATTAACACTGCTTATTTGTCAGTTTGTCAATCCCATCCCCTATACACCATGGGTTCCCCACCAGTCACATGGACTGATTATTTATCTGTGTATGAAGACCTTCAGCTGACCATAGATGGGCAAATACTGTTGAAAGGCTACCGAAAGTGAACTTACTTATTTGTCTTCGTTGGCCGCTTGCAGTCTGTTGTCGCTCTTGCCACTGCCATTGTAACACACAGTTTGTCTTGTTGGGAGAATGGATTTTCTAAAAGTACAAGGTCTCAGCGTTTTGCCCCAGCTGGTGTTTCAGCTCCATGTGCCATTTCCACTTTAAAGTGAGTGGTTTAAAAAAAGTGAACTGGGAAGGGGCCCATGGAAAACAAGCGCTGCCACGGAATCTTGTGAATGAAATACTGTACCAGACAAACACTCGTTTTCCAGAGGAAATCCAAAAAATGAAACGAGAACGATTGCATGGACAACATATGTATAGACTAAATATGCAATAGACAAGCAATAATGTATTTAGCTTATTTTGTTATTTTATTTAACGGTGTAATTTTTAAAAAAATATGTGTTTTGGTGAATATCAATCTGTACTTGTGTGCAAAAAAAATAAACAATTTTCCTTTTGTTAAAATATGGTGTTTCCAGTTTATTCACAGGACTAGTGATTCCATTGTGTCTTGCACATTACCAGCGTCTATTGAGTGGATTAACCGCATAACTCTAACACCTTTCCCACTACTATGATCTTTTACAAATACTGAAATCATTGTGTCTTCCACATTGTCACTTTAGTATCTTTCCCACCATTATATATTGTTAACGGAAAACTAGACACCTGCACAATGTTTGTCTCTATAGAAATACATTGCATAAAAAGCTCATTAGGCCATTAGATTAGGATCGATTGCCCAGTGTTTCTCTCTCCTCCATATTTTTCCTTCAGTCACCTCCATATTTTTCTCCCCCCCCCTCTCAAATTTCCTTTGTCCAGTGTCTCTTTCCTCCATGAAAAATCGGGCTGAGAGAGGGACACAGAGAAAAATGAAGAAATCGGGCTGGGAGAGGGGACAGAGGAAAATGAAAAATTGGGGAGACAGAAGGGCAGATGAAAAATCAGGGGGCGAAATAGACTGGGCAAAGGAAATTCTAGGGGAGGGGGAAAGACAGAAGTGGCTGAGGGAAAAAAAATAGGGAGGAGACAGATAGACACTGGGCAGAGAAAAATCGGGGGGAGGGAGAAAGACATGGAGGTGGCTGAGGGAAAAAGTCTGGGAGGATGATATATAAATCATTTTACTGTTTCAATAAATTAGTTAAAAAGTCACAAATGGCGGGGATTGAACACTGAACCCCTCGGTCAAAAAGTAAGCAATTAATCCATTAGGCCACCACTACAACACACTATGGGGCACATTTACTTAGCTTGAGTGAATGAATAGAAGAAATAATACTTCGAATGTCGAACTTTTTTTTTGGCTACTTCGACCTTCGACTACGACTTTGAATTGAACGCTGGTCGAACTAAAAATCGCTCGGCTATTCGACCATTCGACCATTCGATAGTCGAAGTACTGTCTCTTTCAAAAAAACTTCAACCCCCTACTTCGCCAACTAAAACCTACTGAACATCAATGTTAGTCTATGCGGAAGGTCCCCATAGGCTTTCTAACAAATTTCTGATGAAAGGAAAATCGTTCGACCGATGGATTAAAATGCTTCGATTCAAAGGATTTAATCGTTTGATCAAACGATTATTCCTTCAATCAATCGATTGAACGAATTGCACTAAATCCTTTGACTCCGATATTCGAAGTCGAAGGACTTAACTTCGACAGTCAAATATCGAGGGTTAATTAACCCTCGATATTCGACCCTAAGTAAATGTGCCCCTATGTATTGTTTTCTAATCTCCGTTGATAAACCATTAACTGCATACAGAACTGACCACATTACTTAGCGCTTGGCGGCCTCTAGAGGCAGAAACTGATATTACACGCGGTTAAATGAGCTAAACGTGACGCAGCGTTACAGCACAATAAACGTTCAAAAGAAAGTGACTCCATCTGTATGCATGTATAACTTTATTTGTAAACCACTGTTAAGGAGCTGCATAAAAGTACAATATACAGTATATATAAAAGTACAATATATATAGAAGTATACACTGGGAAGACACATCACTCAATAAATATACACCGAATTCATATCAGGACAAAAAGCTTAAGTGCTATGTGGTAAGAGACTTGTGGGAAGAAGGTCCCTGCCCCATAGAGCTTACAGTCAAGGTGGATGGGTGGCCAACATACAGGTACAAATTGGAGATGAAAAGTGCACAAGGTAAGGCAAAGTCAGTAGGGACAGGACTAGGCTAATGTTCTAGTGCGCCAAAAGGTAGACTCTTCGTTTTTTCTTGAAGCGATTGAGAGTGGATTCCTTATGGCAGAATTCAGGGATGGAATTCCAGAGGGAAGGAGCAGTAACATAGAAGGGTTTGAGACGAGGTGGCAGAGGGTGTGGATGGTGTGAAGAGAAATTGGCTCTTAGAGGAGGGGAAAAGACAACCAGGAACGTACAGTGAGACAAGAGAATAAATGTACTGAGGATCAGAGGAGGGAAGGGCTTTGAATGTTAGTAGAAGGATTTTATATGCTATACTTTGCTTAACAGGCAGAGATTCTAGGAATTTTAGTTGGGGTTGAGCAGGTTTCCTTATAGGAGAGAGAGCAGGAGGATCCTGGTAGCAGAGATGAAGAATGATTGGAGGAGAGAGATGGAAGTCAGGAAGACCAGTTAGGAGGAGACTGCAATAGTCTAAACAGCAAAATATAAGGGAATTAATTAGAGTTTTGGCTGTTGTTTGAAGCGTCAAGTTTTGGCAGTATTATTAATATGATTAGAGAAGGACTGGTCAAAGATGAGCCCCAAGCAGCCTGCTGAGTTAACTGGGTTAATGGTCATGCCATCAATAGTAATGGTAAAAGGAAAAGAAGGGCTTGGTTTGAGCTGAAAGACCATTAGCTCAGTCTTGATCAAGTTGACCTTGAGATGGTTCATCCAAGAAGAGACATCAGACATTAGTGAGGGAGTGTCTAAATATATCTGAATGTCATCAGCATACAGGTAATATTTAAGGCCAAATGAAGATATAAGGTCTCCTAAAGAGAGAGTGTACAAGGAGAACAACAGAGGAGCAAGTACAGAACCCTGAGGCACCTCCACATTAAGATGAACAGGAGGAGAGGATTTGTTTGCAGAAGAAACAGAAAAGGAGAGGTAAGAAAAGTAGGAAAAGAACGAGAATGCAGCTTGATCATGAATACCAATTAAATGGAGAACTTGCATTAAAACAGAATGGTTAACAGTATCAAAAGAAAAAGACAAGTCCAGGAGTTATATCAACAGAGTTTTACGAACCATTCAGTTTGTGATAATCCACCTTCTTCTTCAAGTACCAAAAGACCTTTTTGAATTTTGGAATAATATTGGGATAACTAATCAACAAGTATTGTATCAAATGCCAAAGTCTTGAATGGCTGCCCCCATGGCTACACAGCAGCTTGTTTATATAAACTATAGTAGTACTTATCTGTTATCTACTGTGTATCCTGTGCTTGAATGGCTGCCCCCATGGCTACACAGCAGCTTGTTTATATAAACTATAGTAGTACTTATCTGTTATCTACTGTGTATCCTGTGTCTGAATGGCTGCCCCCATGGCTACACAGCAGCTTGTTTATATAAACTATAGTAGTACTTATCTGTTATCTACTGTGTATCCTGTGCTTGAATGGCTGCCCCCATGGCTACACAGCAGCTTGTTTATATAAACTATAGTAGTACTTATCTGTTATCTACTGTGTATCCTGTGCTTGAATGGCTGCCCCCATGGCTACACAGCAGCTTGTTTATATAAACTATAGTAGTACTTATCTGTTATCTACTGTGTATCCTGTGCTTGAATGGCTGCCCTCATGGCTACATAGCAGCTTGTTTATATAAACTATAGTAGTACTTATCTGTTATCTACTGTGTATCTTGTGCTTGAATGGCTGCCCCCATGGCTACACAGCAGCTTTTTTATATAAACTATAGTAGTACTTATCTGTTATCTACTGTTTATCCTGTGCTTGAATGGCTGCCCCCATGGCTACACAGCAGCTTGTTTATATAAACTATAGTAGTACTTATCTGTTATCTACTGTGTATCCTGTGCTTGAATGGCTGCGCCCATGGCTACACAGCAGCTTGTTTATATAAACTATAGTAGTACTTATCTGTTATCTACTGTGTATCCTGTGCTTGAATGGCTGCCCCCATGGCTACACAGCACCTTGTTTATATAAACTATAGTAGTATTTATCTGTTATCTACGGTGTATCCTGTGCTTGAATGGCTGCACCCATGGCTACACATGTTTATATAAACTATAGTAATACTTATCTGTTATCTACTGTGTAGCCTGTGCTTGAATGGCTGCGCCCATGGCTACACAGCAGCTTGTTTATATAAACTATAGTAGTAGTTATCTGTTATCTACTGTGTAACCTGTGCTTGAATGGCTGTGCCCATGGCTACACAGCAGCTTGTTTATATAAACTATAGTAGTACTTATCTGTTATCTACTGTGTATCCTGTGCTTGAATGGCTGCGCCCATGGCTACACAGCAGCTTGTTTATATAAACTATAGTAGTACTTATCTGTTATCTACTGTGTATCCTGTGCTTGAATGGCTGCTCCCATGGCTACACAGCAACTTGTTTATATAAACTATAGTAGTACTTATCTGTTATCTACTGTGTATCCTGTGCTTGAATGGCTGCCCTCATGGCTACATAGCAGCTTGTTTATATAAACTATAGTAGTACTTATCTGTTATCTACTGTGTATCTTGTGCTTGAATGGCTGCCCCCATGGCTACACAGCAGCTTTTTTATATAAACTATAGTAGTACTTATCTGTTATCTACTGTTTATCCTGTGCTTGAATGGCTGCCCCCATGGCTACACAGCAGCTTGTTTATATAAACTATAGTAGTACTTATCTGTTATCTACTGTGTATCCTGTGCTTGAATGGCTGCGCCCATGGCTACACAGCAGCTTGTTTATATAAACTATAGTAGTACTTATCTGTTATCTACTGTGTATCCTGTGCTTGAATGGCTGCCCCCATGGCTACACAGCACCTTGTTTATATAAACTATAGTAGTATTTATCTGTTATCTACGGTGTATCCTGTGCTTGAATGGCTGCACCCATGGCTACACATGTTTATATAAACTATAGTAATACTTATCTGTTATCTACTGTGTAGCCTGTGCTTGAATGGCTGCGCCCATGGCTACACAGCAGCTTGTTTATATAAACTATAGTAGTAGTTATCTGTTATCTACTGTGTAACCTGTGCTTGAATGGCTGCGCCCATGGCTACACAGCAGCTTGTTTATATAAACTATAGTAGTACTTATCTGTTATCTACTGTGTATCCTGTGCTTGAATGGCTGCGCCCATGGCTACACAGCAGCTTGTTTATATAAACTATAGTAGTACTTATCTGTTATCTACTGTGTATCCTGTGCTTGAATGGCTGCTCCCATGGCTACACAGCAGCTTGTTTATATATTTATTATTATATATTTATTATTATATATTTATTGGTATTTGTGTAAAGAGATACTGTCATGGGAAAAAAATATTTTGCAAAACACATTAATAGCTAATAGTGCTGCTCCAGCAGAATTCTGCACTGAATTCTATTTCTCAAAAGAGCAAACAGATTTTGTTATATTTAATTTTGAAATCTGACATGGGGCTAGACATATTGTCAATTTCTCAGCTGCCCCAAGTCATGTGACTTGTGCTCTGATAAACTCCAGTCACTCTTTACTGCAAGTTGGAGTGAGGTCACCCCCCTCCCTTTGCTTCCCAGCAGCCAAACAACATAACAATGGGAAGGTAACCAGATAGCAGCTCCCTGACACCAGCATTGGTGAGAGCTCCAGGCTGTGAGTTTTTCCCAGGCCCATTTTCATACCTCCCAACATTTTGGAAGTAAAAAGAGGGACAAAAATGTTTTTCACACGTAGAAGAGCAAAATGTTTTGACCACACCCCCTAATTACCATGTTCATTTTACACAATTTGGCAGGTTATGAAAGTTTGAAAATATTTCTCCTTATCTAAACTGTGTTTTTGTGTCTCAAAATTGTTACAAAGTATCTTATTTGCACCTGTTAGTTGTTCTGGGCTCTCTGATAAAAGCCAATTAAGTGAGAAACTTTGTTTCTTTTTCTGGCTGTTCAGTGCAGAGAAAAGAGGGACTTTCCAGTACAAATGAGGGACTGCGGGTTGAGCTGTAAAAAGAGGGACTGTCCCTTCGAAAAAGGGACAGTTGGGAGGTCTGCATTTTGGGTCTGGGGGGAGCATTTTTTCCCACAAATTCCTTCAAAATGAGGAAGAATATGGTGGGCATTGCTGGCCAAGGAGTGAGGACCCACTTGGGGACTAACAGGAGGACTGATGCTCCAGGTTTGGCAGCAGCAGTTGAAAATGTTCAGGTGCACAAGGCGGTGGTGGCCATGGCTTCAAGTGACAGCAAAGAAGGAGAAAGTACCACTACATGCAGTGTTCCAGTTGTTATGGAGTCTCCCAAGCAAGTGAATGCTCTGGATGTACAAGCACACGTTGCTGCAGAGAGTTGCAGTTGTGCTGCAGAGAGTTACAGTTCAGAGGCAAGTCAGGAAGCTGCAGGCTGTGAGGAAGCCATGGAGACTACATGCAGTGTGACTATGGAGGTGCTGAGAGAGGAGCCCAATCCTGCTGCTGCTGCAATGGCCCAGGTAGGAGCAATACACCTGAGTGATCATGGGGAGAGGAGGCTGCTGGGAATGTGAGCTCAGCTGGGCCAATCACAGCCAAATAATCAGGGACCTGACAGACATTAAAGTCTCGGAGGAGAAAAGGAACATGTTAGAGGGGAGAGTTAGTAACAAGGTGACTGGTCTCAGAGATCTTAAAGGGACAGAGATCTAAAGCCGTAAGGAAAATCGTTTTCATGTCTAATGACTTGGAGGAGATTGAGAATAACATCACCAGGGATCTGGCAGTTCTACAGCCCTGGCAAGCGGTTTGGGATAATCGAGAGATTCCTGAGGAAATGGAGGAAAATGAACTGAAAAAGTTTCTTAAAGATTTTTCTTTTTCTAAAGAGACTGATTCCTGGGGGGTCAATGTGGGGTCTTTGTGTGCGGATTCCCAGGTCCCAGAAACCAGGCCCAGGACTAACAATCTGTCAGTTCGGGCAATTTCCCTAAGGGCCACTCCATTTACCTGTGAAATGGGCCGATTCTGCTTTATGGCGATTTGAGGTAGAGACTTACAGCAGGTACAGTACAGTGTGATTCTCCTTCACAGACACACCAATCAGCTGCGTGTTCCTCCCTCCTCCTAAGATTAGTCAGGAAGTCAAAGTCCCTCTGATTGGCCAGCAGACGGGATGGGAGGTGTCGGAGAGTTCCCTGCTGTTTCAGGAAGCGCCTAGGAGAGGTAGGGAGGAGCTAGGGGTGTCTGTGTGTATCTCTCTGTGTTTGTGTGTCTGTGTCTTTGTGTTTGTGTTTCCCTGTGTTTGTGTGTCTCTGTGTTTGTGTCTGTGTGTATCTCTGTGTTTGTGTGTCTCTGTGTGTCTTTCTTTGTGTTTGTGTGTGTTTGTGTTTGTATGTTTTTTGTGTGTGTCTCTGTGTGTGTTTCTCTGTATTTGTGTCTCTTTGTGTGTCTGTGTGTCTCTCTGTGTTTGTGTGTCTTTTTGTGTGTTTGTGTCTCTGTGTTTGAGTGTCTCTTTGTGTGTTTCTTTGTTGTGTGTGTGTCTGTGTTTGTGTGTGTCTCTCTGTGTTTGTGTCTCTTTGTGTGTCTGTGTGTGTGTCTCTGTGTTTGTTTATTTGTGTTTGTGTGTCTCTGTGTTTGTTTATTTGTGTTTGTGTGTCTCTTTGTGTGTGTGTGTTTGTGTCTGTGTGTATCTCTGTGTTTGTGCGTCTCTGTGTGTGTTTCTTTGTGTTTGTATGTTTTTTTGTGTGTGTGTCTCTGTGTTTGTCTCTCTTTGTGTGTCTGTGTGTCTCTCTGTGTTTGTGTGTCTTTGTGTGTCTGTGTGTTTGTGAGTCTCTGTGTGTGTTTCTTTGTGTGTGTCTCTCTCTGTTTGTGTGTCTCTTTGTGTGTGTGTGTGTGTCTGTGTGTGTATGTTTACACGTGGGCTGCTTGGTTTGTTTTTTGCCTGGGCTGCTTTTTGCTCCCAGTCCGGCTCTGCCAGAGACTGTTTCAGTGCCCGACACTAGTGGCCAATACTAATGGCAATATAAATGCAGTGAGCGTGTCCAGTGCCAGTGTGATAGGTGTGAGTGTGCAGTGTGACAAGACTGCGGGGAGTACTAACATGGCTGCAGGGAGTACTAACATGGCTGCAGGGAGTACTAACATGGCTGCAGGGAGTACTAACATGGCTGCAGGGAGTACTAACATGGCTGCACCCCTGACTTATAAAACTGTATGTGACGCTGCAGTAATAGAGAACATGACTGGTGAAAGCAGTGTCACAGAGGGTGCAGGGAATCCTCGTGTAAATAGTGAGAGTGAAGGGGCACAAGGGAGGAGAGGTGTTTGGGATGGGAAGAGACTGTTTAGGCAGAATGTGTCTGAGGTGGGTGAGAGTCAGACCAGTAGGAGGAAGAATTAGGTGAAAATCAAGTGGGTAAAGGAGAGGGGTGAGTTCCCAGGCGCAGGTTTGTAGCCAGGAATACATAGTAATATAGTAAGTAAGGTTGAAAAAAGACACACGTCCATCAAGTTCAACTTTTTTAACCTGCCTAACTGCCAGTTGATCCAGAGGAAGTAAAAAACCATCTGAAGTCTCTCCAATTTGCCTCAGAGGGGAAAAATTCCTTCCTAACTCCAAAATGCAATGGGACCAGTCCCTGGATCAACTTGTACTATGAGCTATCTCCCATATCCCTGTATTCCCTCACTTGCTAAACACCATCCAACCCCTTCTTATACCTATCTAATGTATCAGCCTGTACCCCTGATTCACTTCCCAGCTCTCCCTGTAACACCCCTTTCCCTCCTCTAATCTCATTGGCTCCCTCCTGTCTGCTGGGAGGAGCTACTGGTGAATAAAGCATCCGACCCTTCCTTGTACCTATCTAATGTATCAGCCTGTACCCCTGATTCACTTCCCAGCTCTCCCTGTAACACCCCTTTCCCTCCTCTAATCTCATTGGCTCCCTCCTGTCTGCTGGGAGGAGCTACTGGTGAATAAAGCATCCGACCCTTCCTTGTACCTATCTAATGTATCAGCCTGTACCCCTGATTCACTTCCCAGCTCTCCCTGTAACACCCCTTTCCCTCCTCTAATCTCATTGGCTCCCTCCTGTCTGCTGGGAGGAGCTACTGGTGAATAAAGCATCCGACCCTTCCTTGTACCTATCTAATGTATCAGCCTGTACCCCTGATTCACTTCTCAGCTCTCCCTATAACACCCCTTTCCCTCCTCTAATCTCATTGGCTCCCTCCTGTCTGCTGGGAGGAGCTACTGGTGAATAAAGCATCCGACCCTTCCTTGTACCTATCTAATGTATCAGCCTGTACCACTGATTCACTTCCCAGCTCTCCCTGTAACACCCCTTTCCCTCCTCTAATCTCATTGGCTCCCTCCTGTCTGCTGGGAGGAGCTACTGGTGAATAAAGCATCCGACCCTTCCTTGTACCTATCTAATGTATCAGCCTGTACCCCTGATTCACTTCCCAGCTCTCCCTGTAACACCCCTTTCCCTCCTCTAATCTCATTGGCTCCCTCCTGTCTGCTGGGAGGAGCTACTGGTGAATAAAGCATCCGACCCTTCCTTGTACCTATCTAATGTATCAGCCTGTACCACTGATTCACTTCCCACCTCTCCCTGTAACACCCCTTTCCCTCCTCTAATCTCATTTTTCTCCCTCCTGTCTGCTGGGAGGAGCTACTGGTGAATAAAGCATCCGACCCTTCCTTGTACCTATCTAATGTATCAGCCTGTACCACTGATTCACTTCCCAGCTCTCCCTGTAACACCCTTTCCCTCCTCTAATCTCATTGGCTCTCTCCTGTCTGCTGGGAGGAGCTACTGGTGAATAAAGCATCCGACCCTTCCTTGTACCTATCTAATGTATCAGCCTGTACCCCTGATTCACTTCCCAGCTCTCCCTGTAACACCCCTTTCCCTCCTCTAATCTCATTGGCTCCCTCCTGTCTGCTGGGAGGAGCTACTGGTGAATAAAGCATCCGACCCTTCCTTGTACCTATCTAATGTATCAGCCTGTACCACTGATTCACTTCCCAGCTCTCCCTGTAACACCCCTTTCCCTCCTCTAATCTCATTGGCTCCCTCCTGTCTGCTGGGAGGAGCTACTGGTGAATAAAGCATCCGACCCTTCCTTGTACCTATCTAATGTATCAGCCTGTACCCCTGATTCACTTCCCAGCTCTCCCTGTAACACCCCTTTCCCTCCTCTAATCTCATTGGCTCCCTCCTGTCTGCTGGGAGGAGCTACTGGTGAATAAAGCATCCGACCCTTCCTTGTACCTATCTAATGTATCAGCCTGTACCACTGATTCACTTCCCAGCTCTCCCTGTAACACCCCTTTCCCTCCTCTAATCTCATTTTTCTCCCTCCTGTCTGCTGGGAGGAGCTACTGGTGAATAAAGCATCCGACCCTTCCTTGTACCTATCTAATGTATCAGCCTGTACCACTGATTCACTTCCCAGCTCTCCCTGTAACACCCTTTCCCTCCTCTAATCTCATTGGCTCTCTCCTGTCTGCTGGGAGGAGCTACTGGTGAATAAAGCATCCGACCCTTCCTTGTACCTATCTAATGTATCAGCCTGTACCCCTGATTCACTTCCCAGCTCTCCCTGTAACACCCCTTTCCCTCCTCTAATCTCATTGGCTCCCTCCTGTCTGCTGGGAGGAGCTACTGGTGAATAAAGCATCCGACCCTTCCTTGTACCTATCTAATGTATCAGCCTGTACAACTGATTCACTTCCCAGCTCTCCCTGTAACACCCCTTTCCCTCCTCTAATCTCATTGGCTTCCTCATGTCTGCTGGGAGGAGCTACTGGTGAATAAAGCACCCGACCCTTCCTTGTACCTATCTAATGTATCAGCCTGTACCCCTGATTCACTTCCCAGCTCTCCCTGTAACACCCCTTTCCCTCCTCTAATCTCATTGGCTCCCTCCTGTCTGCTGGGAGGAGCTACTGGTGAATAAAGCATCCGACCCTTCCTTGTACCTATCTAATGTATCAGCCTGTACAACTGACCACTTCCCAGCTCTCCCTGTAACACCCCTTTCCCTCCTCTAATCTCATTGGCTTCCTCATGTCTGCTGGGAGGAGCTACTGGTGAATAAAGCACCCGACCCTTCCTTGTACCTATCTAATGTATCAGCCTGTACCCCTGATTCACTTCCCAGCTCTCCCTGTAACACCCCTTTCCCTCCTCTAATCTCATTGGCTCCCTCCTGTCTGCTGGGAGGAGCTACTGGTGAATAAAGCATCCGACCCTTCCTTGTACCTATCTAATGTATCAGCCTGTACCCCTGATTCACTTCCCAGCTCTCCCTGTAACACCCCTTTCCCTCCTCTAATCTCATTTTTCTCCCTCCTGTCTGCTGGGAGGAGCTACTGGTGAATAAAGCATCCGACCCTTCCTTGTACCTATCTAATGTATCAGCCTGTACCACTGATTCACTTCCCAGCTCTCCCTGTAACACCCTTTCCCTCCTCTAATCTCATTGGCTCTCTCCTGTCTGCTGGGAGGAGCTACTGGTGAATAAAGCATCCGACCCTTCCTTGTACCTATCTAATGTATCAGCCTGTACCCCTGATTCACTTCCCAGCTCTCCCTGTAACACCCCTTTCCCTCCTCTAATCTCATTGGCTCCCTCCTGTCTGCTGGGAGGAGCTACTGGTGAATAAAGCATCCAACCCTTCCTTGTACCTATCTAATGTATCAGCCTGTACCCCTGATTCACTTCCCAGCTCTCCCTGTAACACCCCTTTCCCTCCTCTAATCTCATTGGCTCCCTCCTGTCTGCTGGGAGGAGCTACTGGTGAATAAAGCATCCGACCCTTCCTTGTACCTATCTAATGTATCAGCTTGTACAACTGATTCAGGGAGACAATTCCACATCTTCACAGCTCTCACTGTAACAAACCCCTTCCCAATATTTAGCTGGAACCTCTTTTCTTCTAATCGGAATGGGTGACCTTGTGTCAGCTGGAAAGACCTACTGGTAAATAAATCATTAGAGAGATTATTATATGATCCCCTTATATATTTATACATAGTTATCATATCACCCCTTAAGCGCCTCTTCTCCAGAGTGAACATCCCCAATTTGGCCAGTCTTTCCTCATAGCTAAGATTTTCCCTTTACCAGCTTAGTTGCCCTTCTCTGTCCCCTCTCTAATACAATAATGTCCTGTTTGAGTGATGGAGACCAAAACTGTACGGCATATTCTAGATGGGGCCTTACCAGTGCTCTATACAGTGGGACCCCCTCCTCCCGTGACTCTCTGCCCCATTTAATACAACTCAAGACCTTATTTGCCCTTGATGCTGCTGACTGGCATTACTTGCTACAGACAAGTTTATTATCTACAAGGACTCCAAGCTCCGTCTCCGTTATGGATTTGCCTAGTGCAGTCCCATTAAGGGTATAAGTGGATATTGTTACATCCCAGGTGCAGGACTTTACATTTATCAACATTGAATCTCATTTGCCACTTAGCTGCCCAGATTGCCAGTTTGTCAAGATCCTGTTGCAAGTGCCACATCCTGGATGGAATTTATTGGGCTGATAGTTTTGTGTCCTCTGCAAACACTGATACATTACTTACAATACCCTCCCCTAAGTCATTAATGAACAAGTTAAATAAAAGTGGACCCAATACTGAGCCCTGAGGGACCCCACTAAGAACCTTACTCCAAGCAGAGAATGTCCCATTAACAACCACCCTCTGTACCCGATCCTGTAGCCCGTTTCCTATCCATGTGCAAACGACTTCATTAAGCCCAACAGACCTTAGTTTAGAAAGCAGTCGTTTGTGGGGCACAGTATCAAAAGCTTTGTCAAAATCCAAATAGATCACATCTACTGCCCCCCCCCCCACTGTTCAGCATCTTACTTACCACATCATAAAAAGCAATCAAATTTGTCTGACATGCTGATTGCTGCTCATAATGCCATTCACTAGGACACAATTTTGAATGTGATCCCTTAATTTGCCACCACAGATGTCAGACTTACTGGCCTATAATTGCCAGGCTGAGATTGTAATCCCTTTTTAAATATAGGAATAACATCAGCTTTTCTCCAATCCATAGGCACCATACCAGATGAAAGTGAATATGAGAAAATCAGAAATAGGGGCTGGTCTAAAACTGAACTAAGCTCTCTTAGAACCCGGGGGTGTATGCCATCAGGCCCTGGAGCCTTGTTTACATTAATTTTTATTAAAGCTTTATGAATCATATCCTGAGTCAGCCATTGACTAGATTGAGCTGAGCGATCAAAGAGTCATTGGGCTTTACCTCTGCAGATGTGTTTGGGCTGGTAAGTGTCCCAGACAATGAGTTTGATCTGAGCTTTAAACTGTCTCAGGGGCTGGATGAGTTCTGGCTCAAATATGAGGGTAAGAGAGAAGCCCCAGTGTGGGATGGGTTTAGTGTGATTCTGGCCTGAGACCAAGACTGTGACCATTATGTTTAAGACAGAGTGTGTCCCCCCAGAAGATGTGATGGTCTGGCTAAAGAGGCAATGCACAGTCCTGTCCCCCCTTACCCCAGGATGAGGAGGGTTTCTGGATAGGAGGGTGGAAGGTTCAGGTCAAACTGCACATGCATTCTCGTGTTCCCAAACACCTTCCCAAATGCTTCTTTATTGGTAAGGACAGGGGGGTTTGCTTCTAACCAGGGTGTGTTTCAGGTGTGGCTCAAACAGACACTTTGCAGCTAAATGCCCAGTGGTAAAGTGCATCCTCTGTGGTGAAACTGGGCACCCCAGTGAAGAATGCCAGGAAATCCGCTGCAATTTGTGCCTGAAGTTAGGTCATGCCCACCGTTCTTGCCCTGATGCCTGGCACAACATTGTTAGCGATTGCCCTAATTTACAGGAGGAATTTGGCCAGGGAATGTTGGGGCACCCTCCTCCACAATCTCAATTGGTGAGATCAGAGAGGGAGGTTGTGCAGCTGGAATCCAGTGCCCCATGCAGTAAGGTGGTGGGTAGGGCAGCAGGGAAGTTACCAAAAGAGAAGGGTGAGCAGAGGGCCAATCAGCCAAGAAGAGAGGAGAAGCGAGAGTGGTGGGAAAGAAAGCCTCCATTAAAAAGAAAGACACCGCCCCAAAAATAGTGGTAGCAACAGGCAATAGGTTTGTTCTGCCAGAAGGTAAGAGTTGGGGAAATCTGGCTGAGGAAGAGGAAGAGAGGCTGAGGGAGGAAGAAAAGTGAGAGAAGAGGAAGGCTGGGGCCCTGGGAAAAAGGAACAGAAAGAGGGAAAAGAAGGTGGGGATGAGGTTTTGAGTCAAGAGGGGGAATGGGAGTCTCTAGAGGAGGATATTGAGATTGACCTGGAGGGTGAGGAGAGTCCCAAAATTCCAAGTGAAAAGGAGGGGTGAGGAAAGTGGCGGAGCCAGGCAGAAACAAAACAGGATTTAATGATAAGGGAACTTACTTTCATTAAATGAATTTTGGTTAATAATGTGATGTTTTCTGTTTCTGAAATGTTTATATAATTTTCTGTAATGTTTTTACTTTCAATAAAATTCTGTAACACAAGATAACAGCTGCCTGGTAGATCTAAGAACAACACTCAATAGTAAAATCCAGGTCCCACTGAGACACATTCAGTTACATTGAGTAGGAGAAACAACAGCCTGCCAGAAAGCAGTTCCATCCTAAAGTGCTGGCTCTTTCTGAAATCACATGACCAGGCAAAATGAGCTGAGATGCACCTACACACCAATATTACAACTAAATACACTTGCTGGTTCAGGAATGACATTTTATATGGTAGAATGAATGATTTGCAGTGTAAACAGTGTCATTTAGAAATAAAAAATACATCATAAAAATCATGACAGAATCGTCTTCAGACACCATTCATGACACAAGCTGATTAAATTGTGACTGCACCCAGTACATTTACTTCTCAAATGTATCTGATGTAGAAAGTGCAGCTGTTGTTACCCAATAACACAGAGTTTGAGCAGGAGGTACATTCTTGTCTTGGTACTTGGTTATTCATCTCGGAATCTAGGAGAACTCCAAGAAAAAAATTGGCAATCAATTTTTTTTTCATGAAGTGTAATCCTATCATTCTCAAATCAAATACCCCCTTGAATGTGAATAGGAGCTCATAAAAACAGAACACAGATTTACTGCAGTGTCTAGGTCAGCTCAGCTTTAAGCAAGTGTGCTGGAGAAGAAGACCTGTTGGCACATCTGGGGGTACCATAAAGCTCATAGAAGAAGACAAAGGTGCATTGCTGGAAGGGTAGGGTAAAAGCCACATAATCCAAGATCAGAGCGAGTGGCAGTCACTGTTTCAAGGTCTGAAAGGCATTTTGTTGCGTCTGTGCTCAAACCCCTAAAATGTTGCAAGCAGTTGGTTAAGAGGAGTTGTGATATGGAGAAAGCCCTTTAGATATCAATGTTTTGGGATGGAGGCCACTACTCGGTGGTCTGTATTTTGTTGGGATCTGAGACCACCCCTCAACCATCCCCGGATTGTCCTACAGCAAGTCAGGTAAATGTTACTGTTAGTGAAGCAACTCGTATTGTGTGTCAGTGAAGTTCATCAGAGGATGTGCAGTTAATCAGGGCGTGGAGTATAGACTTTGAGCTTTAGAATCACAGAGTAATTATAAGAGCACAACAGATCTCTCACTGCAGTGACTGCTGCTGAACCATGAACAGACGCTTGCTATGGATTGTGTCCTTCTGCACTTTGTGGTTTGTCATTGGGGTAAGATGGTGGATAGCTCTGAGTCTGTTCACTGTGTGTGTATGTGTCAATGCATGTGTGTGTGTCACTCTTTGTGTGTGTTAGAGTGCATGTATGTATATGTGCATGTGAGGCATGAGTGGTGTAAATCTGCTTGTATGATATGTGAATGTGTGTGTGTTTGTGTTTATGAGAAACTGTATAGGGGGCTCAAATGGACACCCCAGAAGCACTTATTCAGGGAGCACATCTGCTCTGGGTGTGGCTTTGTTCTGCACTTTACTCCGAATAAACAATTGATGCAGACAATAAGGGACGGGGAAGGGGTTTCCTCTATGCGCCTCCCCTCACCCACAGCTAATTGATTAGAAGTCATTAGAAGTCTCTGGATCCCAGTGCTTTTCCTACAGTAAAAAAGATGCAGGGAATTGTTTTGACTTTAGATACCCTGAGATTGAATGTAATGTCTTTGGGTGTAACAAGCAGCAGCCGCCCTTTTATATTGTATTATGTAACCCCACATAGGCTGGGCTAGATCTTGTCCGACTAGAAAACAAGCAGAGCATCGGTTACATTTGACCCTCTCTCCACAGGATGGGCCTTTGCTGCATTTTAAGGGTGTAGAAATGTTTTTGTGCAACTAGGGTTTTATACTCACAATTCTCTGAGTTTTATCACATACTGTAAATGTCAGGTAACAACACAGCATTTCAGAGCCAGCACTTTGTGACATACGCACCACATGGATAGATAGCCCCTCATTATCTCTCTACCATGACCTGGAAACCCAAACATTGGATCAGGGAAATCACTAACTATAAATCCCTATCAAGCAGTGATGGGCGGATAAATTCGGCAGGTGCAAATTCACTGCGAATTTCAGCGTTTTGCCACTGGTGAATACATTTGCGAAATTACGGAAAAAATTTGCCAGTGTTGAAAAAATAAGTCAACATTATTCGGGCGCCCATTGACGTTAATGCGGGTGTCAAAATTGACAAGAGCGTCAAAATTGAGGCGGGCGTCAACATTCATTTTTTCTCAATTTTTTTCGCTGTTTTATGAATTTCGTGGGAAATTTGTGAATTTTTTGGCAAAGCGACGGGGGACTAATTCGCCCATCAATGCTATCAGGCTGTGATCCCTATACTACAGGCCAGTCTTGCCTTAGGGGAGAGCTACCCCCTTGCTATCCCTCCTAGTTGGAGCACAAGCTGCTCTTGCTCACTAGTTCTACTTTTCTACAAAGTGCTGTTACAGAGAACTACCCTGTCCTGACTACTCCTCATTCATGGGGTCTCTGTATCATCCAGAGCTTCACCACCCTTGGGACCTTCCTTAACTGGGGCCTAAGCTCCAGGCTCCCAGTGCCTCCACTCCCTCCTGGAGTGGCAGGGGGAAAAAGAAACTCCACCCTCTGTCCAGCTCTATACTGAAGTGTGACAGTAACTTGTCATCAGCCTCTGGGCCAATCACACACTGTACACGTTATGCTAACAAGCAAAAGTAGATACATGGGCTTTAGCCCAGCAACCAGAGAACAAGGAAGTGACGTGGAAGCCAAAAAACAATAAAATGAACTTTAATATTCTATTCACTAAAGGCACTGAAAACGTATGTATCCCTTTATGTGAGTAGTTAATATATTACTTGTGTTGCCCAATACTCAGGCTATTCTCTGACAAGATAGAATGACAAGATAGAATGAAGCGGTTCTACTGCATTTATATCCTCTATAAATAAATAATAGATGGTCCAATTTTGTCCCCAGGATTGTTAAAGTTCTTCCCCCAACAGAGTCTTTGGGAGCCTTTGCTGATTTCTGCTCACGGTTCAGCCATTTATATCAGGATCCTTTATGAGTATCAGCATTAGGAGGCTTTAACTTGGAATATCGTGTAGTATTAGTAGCAATTCTAAACATTCAATACCAGGTAGAATAATAATTTCTCACTAAGAATATCGTACTTTACACTCATATCTTTGAGCAGATGCTTCCTGTCTCTGAGCCCCAGTTGTGGTAAATGTTTTCTACTTCCTCAATGAAATTTTCCCTCACTCTCTCTCTCTCTCTCTTTTCTGCAACCACTTTGCTAAACTAATATATGTGTTTAATTCTCCTTTTTTTCTGTTTACTCTTTGTTTCCATTTCCTCCACTTTTCTTTGATCACCAAATACCAAAATAAAGGAATATCAATGCATAAAGTTAATTATTAGTTTTTCATTATTTAACCCCATATTATCCTCAGTTAATTTACAGATTTACACAAATAGAATCATTTAGTAGAGATTACCACAAGACCATTGAAGATACTCATACAGCATCTACTCCAACCCATCATCCAACATCCCCTGAAGATAAAGAGCTGCAGAACTTGCTGAGATTGACAGAATGGAACATTGTACCAGTCCCTGTTGACTTTCAGCTTTCCACAAGCCATAGGACTTCTTCATTCACATTACTGCACCAACGTTCCACTTATACCATGGGAGAAACCATAGAAGTTCTAGTCACAGCTAAGGACCACAAAGGTCGTCCAAAGACATATGGAGGAGATTTCTTTAATGTGAAACTTTACTCTACCAGTATGAAAGCTGGAGTCAGTGGATCTGTCCAAGATCACAACAATGGTACCTACACAGCAACATTTCTTCTTGTCTGGCCAGGAGAGACAAAGATCTCAGTTAAACTTATGCATTCAAGTGAGGCCATTGCTATTCTGCATGAGAAGAGAGACTCACGTCCAGACAAGGTAAGAAGGTGTTGAGCATCTATGTCTTTATTTTAAGCCATTAAACCTCCTTCATTTTTTCATGGTGGGTACAAGGTAGGAAGGGGATGCCTACAAGCTTCCACTCACCCTCCACTCTTGGTTCCTGCTCTAACTAACACAGCCAGCACAGGATCCAAGGGCTATGCCACAGGTCTGTGGGGTCTGAAGTTGAGCTATAGTAGTATAGTAGTAGTTGCCAATGGCAGACTTTTTTTGCAACATCACAATTAGGCCTCTTTTCTTTAGCTTTCTTCACTAATTTTCTGAAATCTTTCTTGAGGCGTACCCCCCAGTTTTGTAATTGGTACTAATAAGGTCCATGACCGATGGGTCTTCATTGGCCTGTCTCAATAATCTGCCCCTCCATTACATCAAATTCAAGGCAAACAACACACAGTTGTGAATGCACTGTTGTGGCAACACATTATCCTGTACTAGCTGTGCCGGCTGTGATGAACTGTCCTTTGGTTTACATGACCGCTATAGTGCATTGAATTGCAGGTGTGAATGTCTTTCAGCTTTTCGACAGAAGGAAGTTTTATGAGGTAGAGATACATCTTCTATATCTCATGTTTTCATTTCAAGTCAATGGGCACCATTGCCTCCAGTCATGGGTGCTTTTGAGTTGGTGATGGACAGTGTGGAATATTGCACAGTACTATGTACTATGGGAAGGGTAAATAGAATGTCTTTAGAATGCTACTAAATGCATACACATCTCTATATCCTTATAAACAAGGCAAGGCATAGGTAAGGTCAGTCTTCATGGTTCAACAGAAAGGTGAGCATTCCAGTTAGTTGGGTCACTTGAAGTTTAATTGAGTTCAAGGAGACAAATGAAGCATGTAAAACTGCAGTCAGGCAAGCAAGAATTATAAATGAAAAGGACTGTTTGTGGATAAGGTAATTTGAAGGTAAAACAGGTTTAACAAATGATGGTATTGACCCTACATATATGTTATATAATGTTGAATTTTGCTTCAGTATCTGCTCTTGGTGAGGAGCATTATGAATTGTTTCTCTAAGTTTTTCACAGTTCTGACTGGTGCTTAACAGCCGAGAGTCATTAAATAAACAAGAAGACTTCATTGAGACACCTTTGAAAATATATTAAATTGATTAAATCTGTAGTAATCAACTTGACTTGCTGTGTTTTTCTTGAAGACGTTTCAGGATCCAGGATCCTTAATATATAATGAGGAAGTTACACAACTGTGCAAACAGTCATACAATAGTGCTGTAATTGTTGGATTGTGGATTGTTGTCAAATACCGGCACTACCCAAAGTATGCTCTAGTCCAACAAGAAAAAGTAAACAAATGGTAAAGTGAAGAGAAACTCACAGTTCACCCCAGTCTGAGGTGCATTTATATGAAACAAGACAAAAAGATGTGTCTTTACCAAAAATTAACAAAAGGAATGTAAAAATCCAAAGACATTTATTAGGGCATGTAAGACAAAAGACCTAACGCATTTCATGCCTGCTTGAGATAGTGTAATGGTCCTGGCAGCGCAGGTTAGGTTTATAGCTCCTAATATATAGTATTATCTTTTGTACAGGTATACTACCATGGGCACTTTGAATTGAATGGAATCAGGGAAGTGGTGGAGTGTAATTTTGACCTCCCTGGACGTGATGTTTGTGAATATTATGATGCAGCGAGTGGTGAGAAGTGGGTGTGTGTCCGGCCAAAGAAGCTCCCTTGTAACTCGTACCGTCAACACTCCTCAGGAGGAAACCGTGACATCTTCAATAATAAAGAGAAGGAATTCCTCTCAATGTACTGATTCCAAATATTCACATTCTTCCTCTATGGAAACAACAACTGATGTGGGATTCACCCTAATTGAAATAGAAGTAGGCTCTGGAATATTTATTTGAATAACGTACAGTGCAATGAATTAATTCATATATGATTATTGGAGAATTGCAGAATCTTTAGCTTGATCACTTTACTGTGTGTTTAACAGCTCTATAATGGTAAAGCATAGATTATTCTAAAAGGGATTCTGTCACTGGAAAACATGTTTTTTTGTTTTTTTTTCCAAAACGCATCAGTTCATAGCTCTGATCCAGCAGAATTCTGGACTGAAATCCATTTTTCAAAAAAGCAAACAGATTTTCTTTTATATTTAATTTTAAAATTTTACATTGGGTTAGACATAATGTCCGTTTTCCAGGTGCCCCCAGTCACGTGACTTGTGCTCTGATAAACTTCAGTCACTCTTTACTGCTGTACTGCAAATTGGAGTGATATCACCCCCTCCCTTTCCCCCCAGCAGCCAAACAAAAGAACAATGGGAAGGTAACCAGATAGCAGCTCCATGACACCAGAAAATAGCACTCCAAATCCCACTGCAACTCCTCCAGTTACAATGAGTAGGAGGAACAATAGCCTGCCTGAAAGCAGCTCCATTTTGAAGTGCTGGCTCCATCTGGAAGCACAGGATTATGCAAAATGACCTGAGATGATACACACATCAATAGTACACGTGGAAAAAAATACTTGTTGGTTAAGGAATACAATTTTAAATGGTAGAGTGAATTATTTGCTGTATAAACAGTGTAATTTAGAAGAAAAGCTACACCATAAAAATCAAGACAGAATCCTTGTAATGCTGAATCCCGGGGCCATGCACGCCCTCTCTGCAGCTGATTTTATGAATTATGGTTTGGGAGGAGACTCTAGAATTACAAATTACAAAATCTTGTTTGAACTAAAGCTTCATTCATTGCCTCAGTACTAAATCTTGGGGGATATTACCACTGAACTTCCTGGGGCTCATTTATCAACACTGGGCAAATTTGCCCACGGGCAGTTACCTATAGCAACCAATCAGTGATTAGCTTTTTAAAGCCAGTTGCAAGCAGTACAATGAATACAGCAATCTGATTCGTTGCCATGGGTTACTGCCCATGGGAAAATTTGCCCAGTGTTGATAAATGAGCCCCCCTGTGTTCATCTGTAGCTTCTTCTTAAAGGGATTCCGTCGTAATTTTTATGGTGTCGTTTTTATTTTTAAATTAAACTGTTCCAAATAATTCTCTCTACCATGTAAAATTTCATTCCTGAACCAGCTTTCTGGCAGGCTGTCATTTCTCCAATTCAATGTAACTGAATGTGTCTAAGTGGGACCTGGATTTTACTATTGAGTGCTGTTCTTAGATCTACCAGGCAGCTTGTGTCTTGTGTCAGGGAGCTGCTATCTGGTTACCTTCCCATTGTTCTGTTGTTTGGCTGCTGGGGGGGGAAAGGGAGGGGGGTGATATCACTCCAACTTGCAGTACAGCAGTAAAGAGTGACTGAAGTTTATAAGAGCAGTCATATGACTGGGGGCAACTGGGAAACTGACAATATGTCTAGCCACATGTCAGATTTCAAAATTAAATATAAAAAAATCAGTTTGCTCTTTTGAGAAATGGTTTTCATTGCAGAATTATGCTGCAGCAGCACTATTAATTGATGTTTGCCATGACAATATCCCTTTAATAAACATACTGGGGTTCACTTATCGACACTTTACAAATGACCACCTGCACAGTAGCTCATAGAAACCAATAAAAATGTGAGCTTTCCTTGTTCTACCTGCAGCCTGCTGAAAAAAAAGGAATCACTGAATTATTATATAACCAGTAAATTAAAGCGATACTGACACATTCCTATAAAAATCATAGGAACGCTGGGATGTGGGCGGAGCAATCCTTCCATAGGCTGAATTCCTGGTTTCATTCGTAATCAGCCAATGGAAGGATCGCACCGCCCCCAGCCCAGTGCCACTGAAATGGCTCACAAGATCTTTTAGCAGTGCCGGAGGGTCGGATGAATGCAGGTTTGTGGGGGCTGGGGGATGCTTTGCGGGGGGCTTTGAGGGGAACGATTATGGGTGGAGCATTTACTTGATACTGATACGTTCCTATGATTTTTATAGGAATGTGTCAGTATCGCTTTAAGTGTTGCATGCTGAGCAAAATAAATGTTCCTGATTGAATCAGTTCCTATTGTAATTATAAAAATAGCTTATATATTATTTGATGGATTGCAGTATATAGGAGGATTGCCCCAAATAAATGTTGTCTTCCTCCCTCCATATTACAGATTTTAATAGAGATTGTCTCCATTTTTTTCCCAGTATTTTTGTGGATAAAATTGTACATTTTGATTTATTATTATTTAGAGTTCCTGGTCAGCCTAAACGTTCTTAATATATCATTGGTTTTCTCTTTACAGGTCTTTTTCTGACCAAGAAATTCAGACTAACCTGAAACCATTGAATGTACTGCCAACAAGTGTGAGCAGGAATGGTAAGCCATTTGGGTACTTTGTTGAGTTTAATGAAGAGGGAATCTATAATAAAGAGGGATCTATTTGTTCTCCTAGATATGTTTAATGCAATGGCTGATACAGAAATGTAATTAATTAGAAGAAAAAGAAAACCACCCTGCTTCTATAATTACAACAGCTGGTCGCCAAATGTTATTAGCTTTCCAAATCTAAAAACAATGGACAGCAGGAATTTAAAGAAACAAGAACTACCAACTGTGCAACACACCAATTCAACCACCTTAGGAATCCATTAAAGATTAATCAAACAACTTGATATCAACCAATAATATATAAATATAAAGTGCTGTGCCAAGAAATAATGGTTTTATTAATTTTCTAGTCGCTTGTAATTAGTACTAGTAGAATTAATTGGTGACCATTAAAAAATATCGGATAAATTAAGTCCCAATCAGCTCAAATTCATAAGAAAATAGTAGGAAAAAGAAATATAGGGAGGTGGAGTTGTCCCGTTAGCTACTGCCTATAGTTTTTCTATCCCTGGGACAACATAAAGCTGTAGAAAGTAGAGTAGCCGGGACTGTGGTCTTGATTATTAGATTGTCCTAAACCACAAATCCTCTGTACCCTTGAAGTTCCAGTGCTGGAGTGAAATAGAGAAAAGGAGAATAAGTTGAATCAACCAATGGAACGCCACCCCCCTTGACCGTTTCCAAATAGAATATCTAAAACCGCTTTTGCTTCAAAGTATTAAAATCAATAATAAATGCAGAGATCCTCCAATGCGCGTTTCGCAAAATTAGCTTTCTCAAGGCAAATGGCGGTTATTCGGATGAAACACGATTTAAATCCCTTCCTGTTCGGCGTCATGTGGAGGATCTCACGGGAACTTCTCTGTAACGACATTCGGTTCTCTCGCCAGAATCTCTTCAACATATTACGCTACGTAGCTGAGTCTTAGCCTGAATTGGAATTGGAAAGATAATAACGTTTGGAGACCAGCTGTTGTAATTGATTTCTTCTAATTCATTTTATTCTATTACACTGATTTTTTAATCAGACCTCACGTCTAATCAAGTGGATAAATTATAAGTAAATAATCAAGGGTATCATTTGCTCTTTCTAAAAATAACGATACAGAAATGTGTAATGAGCAATGTGGGGCCTCTGCTATGTAAATTGGCTTTAAATTCTCATAAGAACTTATATGGCAGCAATTGCAGCTACACTGGCTATAATCTAAATAATTGTAGCTGATACAAGTGTGTTAGAACTTCTACATTTCATTATATTTGTGTACATGCAAAGCGCTTTTATATTTTCAGTGTTATTGGCCCTTTAACTCAGTTTTGATGTACATCTTGTAGCCAGGACATTGCAAGGCTATGTTTGCTTGTGTGATTATTTCAGTGACCTATACCCTATTTCTGTGTTTAGGAACAAGGACAGTGTGCACTTCTGGGTTACCTATTCCAGATCCTTCTGGGTTTTATTATCAGGATTTGTGGGAGTCTCTTGTCTGTTCCAACCAGCATTTCCCTGATCCTTCCAGTGTAGCAAATTGTCTGGCTGGGAAAAACATCTACATGTTTGGAGATTCCACCCTGCGCCAGTGGTGGGAGCATCTAGTTGACTTTGTACCCTGTAAGTGGCTTTAAACCCCATTAAACCATTGAGTATATTGTACTTGGGTCATGGATGTCCTTCAGGTATCCTTTCTGGACAGTTTTGATTCAACAATGTTACCGTGTCAATGACTAACTCATTTGCTTCAACAAAAATAAACTTGAAAGAACAGATTTTAATGCAGAACCTTCATCTGCAAATAGGTTTTAAAAGGATATTGTCATGGGAAAAAAAAAAATCAGAACGCATTAGTTAAAAGTGCTGCTCCAGCAGAATTCTGCACTGAAATCCATTTCACAAAAGAGCAAACAGATTTTTTTATATTTAATTTTGAAATCTGACATGGGGCTAGACATATTGTCAGTTTCCCAGGTGCCCCCAGTCAAGTGACTTGTGCTCTGACAAACTTCAGTCACTCTTTACTGCTGTACTGCCTAACAACCGAACAATGGAAAGGTAACCAGATAACAGCTTACTAACACAAGATTACAGCTGCCCGGTAGATCTAAGAACAACACTCAATAGTAAAATCTAGGTCCCACTGAGACACATTCAGTTACATTGAGTAGGAGAAACAACAGCCTGCCAGAAAGCAGTTCCATCCTAAAGTGCTGGCTCTTTCTGAAATCACATGACCAGGCAAAATGACCTGAGATGCACCTACACACCAATATTACAACTAAATACACTTGCTAGTTCAGGGATGACATTTTATATTGTAGAGTGAATTATTTGCAGTGTAATTTAGAAATAAAAACTACACCATAAAAATCATGACCGAATCCCTTTAATGTGCCAAACTACAGTACTTGTTAGTAAATCAATGCCAGTGAAGATTTGGAACTGAACAAAACAATTTGTCATGATGATTGCACCAATTTTCCTCTGATTTATTCTCCCACCTCCTTGTTGAGGGTTTTTTTTTACAGATGGCCTATCCAAATGACATAACACTGTTCTCATATCCTCTGCTTCTGATATTGTTCACCATACTCTCCTAATGAAAAATCTTTTGGTACCCAGGATGAAGCTGCATCTTGTTTTTCTTCTTTCTCTGTTGCTTTTGCTAACATAATTTTCCTCAGATCGACTTAATGTGGGGTGCCTTGGGGTTCTGTACTCTGCGGTTCTACCTGTATAATGTTTTTTTAGAAGACTGTATCCCTTCATTTTGCCATAAATATCACTCGAATATCACAGAATCAAAACGTGCCCTTTACACAGATGATATTCTTGTAAGTAGATATTAATAGGATATTTTAACAAAAAACTTCTTAAAAATCTTATGATATCGCTATGTTATAATTTTGTTGGCTTTACACATATTCTGCCCACACTGGATAACTGCAGGTTAAGTTTTATTATTTGAAGGAACACCATTGCCCCATGCTTTAATTCATTCTACTTTTTGAATAAAAAAGTTCCTTGTTTTATTTAATTTTGGAGATAGCACTTTGTAAAAAATCACTATAGTGCTTTAGAACACATAAGAAAAATCTGTGTATAGATTTCCTATAGACCAAGACACACACAGAATTGTGCTGATCTTTAGCAGCTATGGTGATGATTATGGACAGTTTGGTGGACCTCTGAAGGAGGCCTTTGAATAAATGATAAATTTATGATAATTGCCTTCCTTGGTTCAGAAACATTGTCTTCACCCAACCATTATTAGGATCGGACCACACTTCACTAATAAGGTAAAACCTTTCTTGTTTAAACGCTCATGTCATTATAAACATTAATAGACCTTTTGCTAAAGACTCATATATTTAAGTAAGATGAAAATGCTACGAACTAAAGTTCAGTATATGTTTAAGACATTGTGATATACCAGGCAGATGAGAAATGAGTCATGAGGCTCTTACTGGCGAAATTCTTTATCTGAGCTGGAATTCATCTTGATTCTTCCAGTGATACTTCTAATATTTTCTGAATAAATGTTTTTCTTCTTAATTCCTTCCCAAGCTCTCAAGCAGATAGACCTCCATTTGGAACATAATCCAGGTCCTCTGCTAGCAACAGACTCAGAGCATAATTACCTGGTCCAATGGAGAGTGCATCAGAAGCCATTGCGCATGGAGAAGACTTGGATCAGGGAACTTCACTACATTGCATCTGAGCTTGACAATCTCGGAGGACGAAAAGGGATGGTTATTGTCATTAATTGCTGGGCTCATTTCCTCACCTTCCCCATAAAAATATATATCTGGCGACTTCGTGGAATCAGAGATGCTGTAAAAAGGTTATTGGAGCATAACCCTGAAATCAAGATTCTTATTAAATCAGCCAACACTGGTTATCGCTTCGCCCATGGAAGTGACTGGTTGTCTCTTCAGCTTGACACAGTGATGAGAGCCATGTTCTCAGACTTGCCAGTTACTATTTTGGATGTTTGGCAGATGACGTCCTGTCACCGAGAGCCAGAAAATCTCCATCCACCAAAAGTCATTGTTAAGAATGAAGTTGACCTAATGCTTTCATTCATCTGCCCTTCCTGAGGTTATTAGCAATACCCAATTTCATTGGAAGAGATAAACTGACTTTGATAGGTTGGCAGATTTATTATACATTCAATTTTATTTAGTCTTTCAGATAAAAGCTACCTCATATTTCATATTGGCAAAACTAAAGTTGAGCAAATTTTGGGTTTCCATTAAATGTAATTAAACATAAAACTGATGTCCTATGTATATTTGTTGTTATCTTAATTTAAATTCTTACAGGTTAATGTAATACAAAGTCTTATTGTTGCTCACAGCAAGACCAGGTGACTAACAGCTGACCAGATATTGCTATATGCTGATTGGTTGCTATGGGTTACAAGAGAAGACGCAAATTTAAGAACATTTATTACATAACCATCCTAGCTCTAACAAGTAGGGTTCTTTTGCTTTATGCTTTTCCATGCCTTCCATGTTTATTGTCCTGTCTTTGTAATTAGCTTGGTGTTGTATTTTTACTTCTTATTTGGTGCAGAGCAAAAAAAATACCATTGTTTTTAAAATTGTTACTACTACTGCTTGTTTTTTTATTATTATTTTTTTTTTCTTTTTATTTATTATTATTATTAGTGATAGGCGAAAATCAACAAAATTATGAAAAATTCATCAAGGTTGCCCATTTACTTAGCTCGAGTGAAGGAATAGAGGAAAAATAGTTTGAATTTCGAATGTTTTTTTTGGCCACTTCGACCATCGAATGGGCTACTTTGACCTTCGACTACAACCTTCGACTTCGAATTGAATGATTCAAACTAAAAATCGTTCGACTATTTGATAGTCGAAGTACTGTCTCTTTAAAAAATTCTTTGACCCCCTAGTTCACCACCTAAAAGCTACCGAGGCCAATGTTAGCCTAAGGGAAAGGTCCCCATAGGCTTCCTAACAGTTTATTGATCGAAGGAATATCCTTCGATCGATGGATTAAATCCTTCGAAACGTTCAATTCGAAGGATTTAATCGTTCCTTTGATCGGTCAATCGTAGGAATAGTGGTAAATCCTTCGACTTCGATATTAGAAGTCGAAGGATTTTACTTTGACGGATGAATATCGAGGGTTAATTAACCATCGATATTCGACCCTAGGTAAATGTGCCCCCAAATGTGTTGGAGTCTTTGGGCGACAATTATTTTTGGATATGCAACAATTTTTTTCACCCATTGGAGTCTATGAGCATCTTTTTCCCTGAAAAACTGGGTGAAATATAAGAATTTCTGTTGATATTTTGCATTCACTGTCTATATCGGAAATCCATTCTGGTAGGTTTCAGATACTTCTAAAGCATAGAAAGAATCTGTATTGTTTGAAAAGGCCAATAAAATTTACAAATAAATGATAAATTATAAACACTTTTTTTGCTGTAAACATTAGCTGGGTTTGCTTGCCCCTGAAATTTTTACTTCTGTGTTTTCCGAATAACATTTGGAAATACATATCCTAATATTTATTAAATTCTTTAGTGCAAAACTTACTGGTTTTGGGATTTTTTAAGACAAATAGCGATGTTTTTCTTTTAAAAAAAAAAAAAAACAGAAAATCGCATAAATAATTATTGCAAAATCAATTCATAGATTCTAAAGCATAGAACTTTTTTTAGATGAATGCATTTTTGATGGACTTATTTATGAAACTCAGTATTTCATGGGACAAATGAATTCTTCACAATATGAAAATCTTTACAAGATACTAGAATTTTAGTTTAAACCTTGAGGATATTTTGAAATGCAATTAGTTTTACTAAAAGGCTTGTCATATTAAAGGGGTTGATCACCGTCCAAACACTTTTTTCAATTCAGTTGTTTTTAGATTTTTCCCCAGAAATAAAGAGTTTTTTTCAAATACTTTCCATTAATTATTTGTTACTGTTTATCCAAAATCTAAGTTTAAAATTGAATGTTCGTGTCTCTGATGTTTGAGTCTGGCAGCTCAGTAAATCAGGTGCAGACTCTAAACTGTTACTTTTTTGCAAGATTTAGGGGCAGATTTATCAAGGGTCGAATTTCAAAGTACAAAAAACTTCTAAATTCGACCATCAAATTAAAAAAACTTCGAATTCGAATATCAAGTTCAAAGTTTTTTCAATAAATTTGGCAATCCTGCGGTCGAATAAAAATCGTTCGATCAAATGATCAAATCGACCTCTAAAGACTTAGAAAAATGTTGTGGCAGGTTTCATTTGGCGAAGTATTGAAGTCAAAGTTTTTTTAAAGAGACAGTACTTAGATTATCGAATGGTCGAATATTCCAACGATTTTTACTTTGAGTCGAAGTAAATTCGAAGTCGTAGTATCCTATTTGATGTTCGAAGTATCCAAAAAATTACTTAAAATTTCAAATTTTTTTACTTTGAAAATTCCCTCGAATTCACTTCGACCCTTAGTAAATCTGCCCCTAAGTTGATACATTTCTCAGCAGCATCTCTGGAGTATTAGCAACTATTATATCAATTCTAACAGCGCCTGTAATGTAAGAAATGTATCCATTTAAAACAGTTTAAAGGGTCGGCGACCCCCTCCCAGGGCTGCTTCAGAAGGTGAAAAATGACAATTTACACTTCAATATTAGAAAAACAGTCACACATAGAAAATAGAAAGTCATTGGAAAAAGTCGTTATTTCTAGTGATCTAGCTGAAAACAACTATTTGTTAGACGGTGAACCACCCCTTTAAGCTTGGTATGTATGGGCTTCCCTATCAAACTGGAAAATTTCCCCAAAACACCTCACCAAAGTTATCACAAAATTCAAAAATAAAATCTCCGGTCGAAAAAACACATGTATCTAATGATAAAGTTTTGATCTATGAAGGCTCTTGTTGAAAATCCTGAAACGATTGCTTGGTACTGTTAATTCTGCAGCTGATTGGGTACTTTTGCGTTTGTATTTAATTACTGTATTTATTTAAGTTTTCTGGGAAACTTAAAAGTCAAGGGACACAAAAGGGACCTGGTCTAATAATCAGATCTACAATCAAGGGGGCATTCCAGCCCCCTCCAGCCCCCTCCTGCCCCCTATCGACCAATGCCATTTTTACAACACAGTAGGACTAATTTAAAGGCACAATGGCAATTTCAGAAGCAAGTCGCTATGATCTTTTACCTACAATTTTCCCACAATTCTAACATAAGTTGGATTCCAAGGGCAGTTGATGTGGGAAAGAGTTGACTGCAAAATGTCTTCTATTTTTTGGCATATTAACAAGTCAATGCAGGAGAAGAACCAGACCATGATCATGAAGATTTATCTCTTGGGTTTCCTGAATCTCCACAGCTTCAATATTTATTTGTTTTAGCGGATCCCATTGATTTAGATTTTAATAGTATGTGGAAACATCTTTATCATAGTGATGGTAACATCCATCCGGAGTCTCCATTTCCCCGTGTATTTCTTACTTAGGCAGCTGTCCATTGCTGACCATCTACAAACGACTACTATTATGCCTGTAATATACAATGTAATGACAATGTCTTTAGCTGGTTGTATTGCACAGTTTTATTTGTTTGGTTTCTCAGAAACTGTAGAGTGTCTACTTCTAAATGTAATGTCCTGTGACAGATATTTGCTCATCTGCAACTCACTTTGTTATTCTTCTATAATGAACCACAACATTTGTATTCAATTAATTCTTATGTCCTGGGTGCTTGCCTTTAATTTAATCCTATTTACTGGAATTCTCATATGTACACTACGGGGCAGATCTATCAAGGGTCGTATTTCAAAGTGAAAAATTCGACCATCGAATGGAAAAATTCGAAAGTTGAAGTTTTTTTTTGCTTATATTTAGCTGTTTTTGATTGAATTAAAATCGTCCGATCAATCGTAGAAATCGTTCAAATCGAACTTTAATCGAATGATTTTCAAAAAAAAAAACTTTGATGCAATTCAGCAGGCTTAAGGTGTCGAAGTCAAAGTTTTTTAAAGAGACAGTACTTCGATTTTTGAATGGTTGAATATTCAAAGTATTTTCAATTCGAATTTGGCCTATTCAATGGTCGAAGTACCCAAAAAAACCTTCGAAATTCTAAGTTCTTTAATTCGTAAATTCAGTTCGACCTTTGATAAATCTGCCCCCACAATTCTGTAAACGCAATACCATTAACCATTTGTTCTGTGATTTTGCTCCTCTTCTCGAACTTTCTTGTTCAGACGCCTTATTTGTGCAAATGGTAGTAATCTTATTATCTGTCACTGTAGTTGTTTCATCATTTTTCCTCATTGTTGTATCCTAAATCTAAATCTTTATTGCCAACACAATCCCACAGATAGCGTCCAATACTGGGAGACAAAACGCCTTTTCCACTTGCAGCTCCCACCTGGCTGTGGTCTCTATATTTTTTTGGGACTCTCATTGCAACTTATATGGTTCCTATGAAGGGTCAATCACTAGCCATAAGCAAAGTTATTTCTCTGTTGTACACAGTAGTAACTCCATTATGTAATCCAATAATTCATAGCTTGAGAAGTAAAGATATTTATGAAGCTCTTAAAGGACAAGGAAAGGTGACAATCAATAGGATCTCAGCAGCAACGTAATAACACCAGCCTATGCTGAAACTCACTGCTTGGTTGTATGGTGTCCCCACATTGTGCAACCACTTAAGATGACGTCACTGTGAAGAAGAAGAACACCTGCAGATTTTCTGATTGGTATAGAATCCCCCAGTCAGAGCATGCACAGAACTTGTTTATGTTCCTTCACTTATTGATTTTTTCTTGGCAATGACATGAATTGGCTCATAATGAGCTCTGGCAGCTCTAGAGTAATTCATGTTGCAGGAATCTAAGATGTTGGCTGCCAACCAAGTAGACTTTTCCAACAAGGATAATGTAGAGCAATGGTAAAAACAAATAAGAAGAGCAACTCAAGACCTCTCAATAGGCAGCAAGTTATTATATAGAATGTATTCTCCTTTAATACATTTTTTGAGTGTGACATACCACATATTCTTTTCTAAACCAGAGACAAATACCTGTGTGTGAAACAGTGGTAATTTGCAAGATATTAAAATATTGTTAATGATAAGGATATTAGAAGTCACTGAGGGGTTGTTCTGTGACCATATAAAGGCACAAGGCTGCAGGCTGAGTTATACAGGGAACTCTGAGTATCACTCATGTATTATAAGGGATAATGTACCCCCTACTGTAAATGATAAGGATATTAGAAGTCATTGAGGGTTTGTTCTGTGACAATATAAAGGCACAAGGCTACAGGCTGAGTTATACAGGGAACTCTGAGTATCACTCATGTATTATAAGGGATAATGTACCCCCTACTGTAAATGATAAGGATATTAGAAGTCACTGAGGGGTTGTTCTGTGACCATATAAAGGCACAAGGCTGCAGGCTGAGTTATACAGGGAACTCTGAGTATCACTCATGTATTATAAGGGATAATGTACCCCCTACTGTAAATGATAAGGATATTAGAAGTCATTGAGGGTTTGTTCTGTGACAATATAAAGGCACAAGGCTACAGGCTGAGTTATACAGGGAACTCTGAGTATCACTCATGTATTATAAGGGATAATGTACCCCCTACTGTAAATGATAAGGATATTAGAAGTCACTGAGGGGTTCTGTGACCATATAAAGACACAAGGCTGCAGGCTGAGTTATACAGGGAACTCTGAGTATCACTCATGTATTATAAGGGATAATGTACCCCCTACTGTAAATGATAAGGATATTAGAAGTCACTGAGGGGTTGTTCTGTGACCATATAAAGGCACAAGGCTGCAGGCTGAGTTATACAGGGAACTCTGAGTATCACTCATGTATTATAAGGGATAATGTACCCCCTACTGTAAATGATAAGGATATTAGAAGTCATTGAGGGTTTGTTCTGTGACAATATAAAGGCACAAGGCTACAGGCTGAGTTATACAGGGAACTCTGAGTATCACTCATGTATTATAAGGGATAATGTACCCCCTACTGTAAATGATAAGGATATTAGAAGTCACTGAGGGGTTGTTCTGTGACCATATAAAGGCACAAGGCTGCAGGCTGAGTTATACAGGGAACTCTGAGTATCACTCATGTATTATAAGGGATAATGTACCCCCTACTGTAAATGATAAGGATATTAGAAGTCATTGAGGGTTTGTTCTGTGACAATATAAAGGCACAAGGCTACAGGCTGAGTTATACAGGGAACTCTGAGTATCACTCATGTATTATAAGGGATAATGTACCCCCTACTGTAAATGATAAGGATATTAGAAGTCACTGAGGGGTTCTGTGACCATATAAAGACACAAGGCTGCAGGCTGAGTTATACAGGGAACTCTGAGTATCACTCATGTATTATAAGGGATAATGTACCCCCTACTGTAAATGATAAGGATATTAGAAGTCACTGAGGGGTTGTTCTGTGACCATATAAAGGCACAAGGCTGCAGGCTGAGTTATACAGGGAACTCTGAGTATCACTCATGTATTATAAGGGATAATGTACCCCCTACTGTAAATGATAAGGATATTAGAAGTCACTGAGGGGTTGTTCTGTGACCATATAAAGGCACAAGGCTGCAGGCTGAGTTATACAGGGAACTGCGAGTATCACTCATGTATTTTAAGGGATAATGTACCCCCTACAGTTCATTATAAGGGAACTCTTATTGGCCTGACTTTTTTTATTGGAAACTGACTTTTTGTGACCCTGTGCATTCCTCTGAGTGCTGGAGAACCTCATTTTTCCTGTTGTACATTTCGGTTTCCTGATTTGACCCCAACATTGTTCAAATAGATGTGCTCATTGCCAGTCTTTATCGCTCCCTTTACAATTGTCATTGCATCATATATGTATATTGCCCATGCAATCCTAAAGATAGTGTCCAATATCAGGAGACAAGCCTTCTCCACCTGCAGCTCCCACTTGGCTGTGGTCTCCATATTTTATGATTATCCAATTACCCCTTATGTGGTTCTCAATCAGGGAAAATGAATCTCTAAAAGCAGAGTTATATCTCTTGTATACACTGTAGATACTCCACTACTTAATTCATTTTACTTAGAAGAATAAAGACACACTTGCACACCTAAGGATTAGACCCATTTTCTTAATAACGGAGGTGCTTCTTATGCAAACAAACAAACAAACATGGCATTTGCAATATCGTTTAGAAATAGAATAACTAGATTATCTAATTATCTAACTATTGTAGTGAACCAGGTGGAAACATCACAGTGGCTTTATGTGTATTTTTCACTAAATAACCATTTACCCTCTCCTTACTGTAGCCAGTGACTAAAGATTCTAAATAACAGGCAGATGAACCACCATTATTTTTGGGAAGTTGTCAGTAGAAATGACAGGACTGAATGAAGGCACGGTTGCCTATAAACACAAAAATATCATGAAATTCCTTCTCTCTAGACTGTAACTGTCTCTTGTGTGCCTATATGTGCTGTTGCTTGTAGCTAATTGGATTTATAGAATTAAATTTACACAAAAGTTCTCACCCGCACGCCTCTTTCCTTAATTCTCCCATGGCCCTTTCCGTTCCTTGGATGTAGGTCTTACATAAAAAAAGCTTTGAGCAACAATCACATGTATAGTTTGGGCTCCTTGCTCTTTATTTCAAGCAAGTTTGACTTATATAGTGAAATATTTGTTGGGGGAAGTTAACTGATGAAAAAAGGGCAAGGAGCCTAAATGAAATTAGTGGCCAATTCTATATTTTTACAATTATATTACTGTATCAAATAGACAAAAAAACAGAACAGGCACATGCCTCATTTGCCCATCCCTGGTTAAGGCCCTGTACACATTACTGACTCCCTTCTCCTGATACTCAATGGGGTATATTTACTAAATTTACAAAATAACCTCAATTCTTCAAGGGGCAGATTTATTAAGGGTCGAATTTCGAATTTGAAAAACTTCAAAATTCAAATTAAAAAAGACAAACCAAAATGTATTAAGGTGAATAGTTTGTATTTGTTAGAATTCGTCTGAATTCAAAACGTGCGAATCGAAGTAATAGCTCATTCCAATCCACCAATTGACTCCAAATAGGTTCTAGGAGGTCCCCCATAGGCTAAAACAGCAATTCGGCAGGTTTTAGATGGCAAATGGTCCAAGTCGAATTTTTAAAGAGACATGATAAATTTAGATATATTCAAATTTTTTGCATTGAAAAGTGTAATTATGTAACACATCTCATATCTACTAAGAATCATAAGTATGCTGTTGAATAAATCTGGTTGAATGTTTGATTGTATTTTTTGCCAGCCTACACCTGGAGAAATGTCTTTTGGCTCAAATTCATTTATGCGCACTTGGTAAACTGTCAAATATTCCCTGGAGTCATTTCACCTGGAGAAAGCATGTGAATATTTACCAGGGCAAAGAGAGTTTTCACCAATGTGAAGTTAATTCGCCAAAACTCATTTTCTAAAGTAAATTGGTGGCAATTTTTTGATGATTTTACAAGTACCCACTTCAATTTTTTTTTTACTATTGATATGATTAACATTGCTTCATGAGAATGCTTTTTTACTTAAAATATTTCAATGGTTGACTTCTAATACTATTATGTGTGTAATAATGTATTTTACCATTTCAATTTATTTTTCACAAATTAATAATTTCCGGTGCTCCCAGAATCAGTGTTAAATTTGTATCAACACTTAACTTTATAGTCACTTTACCACTCTGCCACTTTATAATTGGCGAACTCCTTCTTGCCACATAGGAATGTCTAAACAATAAATAAAAGCACAACAGCAAGGAAACATGCTGGAAATAATGATTATGAGAATAATCCAATTGGAGATAAGGGGCGGTATAGAATGGAAGGGGCAAGACCAAAGGTAAACCTTAACCCCAGGGTCAGTAAAAGTAATAGAGAGAGAACATATCCACTTTTTTTAGGCAAGGCTCAGAGGGAGAGGGAAAGGATTTAATCAGGTCACGATGGAGGATAAATATGCAATACGAAAATTAGAACAATTGACCATGGAGAGTAGAGGGGAGAATAATATGCTATTAGAACCCATATACGGTAACTTGAGAGCTCCGTCCTAGGTTTACCCTACACATGCTCAAGAGAAATACATAAGGGTGTCCAAGGGGATATTTCTGAAATAAATAGTAGTAAGGGTGAGAATAATTTAATGATAGAAGAAAGAAAGTCCCTAAAAAGTCTATATGATAGGAAGGAAATAATTATTAGACAGGCCGATAAAGGAGGGGGAGTATGTAATTTATAACACCTACCAAAAAAACATAAAAGTATACAAAACCCACCGGGGTGGCCAATAGTGTCTGGAATAGATTGTTTAACTAGTCCACTGTCTAAATATGTGGACAGTTTTTTCCATCCCCTAGTGGGGGTGCTTCCAACATATCTAAAGGATACTATACATATTCTCCAAATTGTAAAAGAAAAACAGTGGCAGGAAAATTGGTGGTGGGTAACAAGTGATGTAGTGGCCTGTATACTAATATACCACAAGATAAGGGAGTTGAGGCAGTGAGATATTATTTGGAAAAAGAAGGCTTATTATCGGTGGGTCAGATTGAATTCATTACAGGGGCCATTAGGTTTATTTTAATTCATAATTATTTCATGTTAAGGTCAGGATACAGTTTTATACTCGGAAGGTTGGAATTGTGATGGGATCTCCGTTTGCGCCCACTTTGCAAACCTATTTACTGGCAGTGAGAGGAACAAGTATTATATAGAACTAAGTGGTTTGAGGAGAACATTAAATTATACAAACGATATATCAATGATTTGATATGCCAGGGATCCCCAGAAGAAATAAATGAATTCAAAAGCAGAATAAATCAAAATAATTGGAAATTATAGTTCACTATAAACTATGATAAATAATCCATCTCGGATTTGAGATTTTAATTCTCAGGAATTTATGAGATATTGGTAAAAAATAAATAAAAAGAAAGTGGATTCCAATGGTTATTTACATGCAACATCCCACCAGAAAAAAAATGATTACAGAATATACCATATGGGGAACTGAAGATAATACACTATTTAGAAACTGTAAGCAGGAAGAGGATTGTATGGAGGAGGCAGAAGAAGAAGTACAGAAATTTTCTCAGAAAGAAATTTTCAAGGGAAAATTGGATTTGGCCTTAGAGGGTAAAGAAAATACCAAGAGAGACCGTGCTGAAATATAAGGAAACGAAAACAGTGGAGGGAGATAAACCAAGATTTATTACACAATTCAATAAAGATCATAGGAAAATTGAGAAGGTGTTAAATAAACTTTGGCATGTAGTAAAAGCTGATCCGGTGACAGGAGGAACGTTAGGGAGTAGACCAGAAATAGCAAAAAACATTAAAACACTAAGGGGCCGATTCACCAATGGTCGAATATCGAGGGTTAATTAACCCTCGATATTCGACTGTGAATTAAAATCCTTCGAATTCGAATATCGAATTCAAAGGATTTTGCGCAAATCCTGCGATCGACCGATCGAAGGATTTTTCGTTCGATCGAACGATTAAATCCTTCGAATCGAACGATTCTAAGGATTTTAATCAAACGATCGAAGGAAAATCCTTCGATCAAAAAATCACAGGCAAGCCTATGGGGACCTTCCCCATAGGCTAACATTGACTTCGGTAGCTTTTAGCTGCCGAAGTAGGGGGTCGAAGTTTTTCTTAAAGGGACAGTACTTCGACTATCGAATGGTCGAATAGTCGAACGATTTTTAGTTCGAATCGTTCGATTTTCGTAGTCGAAATGTAAGGAACGGGTTAGAGACCCACACCTTATAGAAACATTGTAAGGAATTCCATGATGGAAATCTGGAAGGGTTAAAGATCATGGGTATAGAAGTAGTGGAGGGGAATAGTAGAGGTGGAGTTAGATTAAACAAATCGAGAAAATGAGAGACTTATTGGATATATACATTAAAAACGATGGTACCAAATGGATAAAATACAGATATTGATCTGGCAGCTTTTATGGTATGAATGCAACTGATATTAGCAGCATGAAAGATAAAGTCTTTTTTATGTGTTTTATCATATTATGTGAATTTTATGGGTTAGTTCATATAATGAATAATGTATCACGTTTTGTGTGTTTTAAGGTGGAAATATTTAATTAATTGTTGGAGTTTTGATTTGGTAATTAATAAAGTGATGTATGGATTTAAGGGTGGGGTTAATTACAGATAGAATGAAAAGGGAAAGTAAAGTAATGGAGAGTAAGTCCTTAAGAAAGCAGGCCAGTGTCCATGAAATGTGTTGGACAAAAGAATTCAAAAAGTCTGTGTATCTGGAAGAAAGAATGTTGATTAGTGATGTAGCGAACTGCCGATTTGATGTTCGCGAACGCCGTTCGCGAACACCGGCAAAAAAGCGAACAGTTCGCGAACAGTTCGCGAACTTCGAACGCTCGATAAAATCGTTCGATCGAACGATCGAAGGATTTTATTCGTACGATCGAACGATTTTCGTTCGAATCGAACGATCGAAGCTATTCGATCGAATGATTTTAATTCAATCGAATGCTTATAATCGTTCGAACGAATGGAAATCGTTCGATTTTAGCGATCGAACGGTCGAATGGTCGAATGGTCGAACGAAATTTTACTTCGAATCGAACGCGAACACCAATTGGCGAACGTCGCGCGACGTTCGCGAACATTCGGCGGACGCGAACAGTCGAAGTTCGCGCGAACTAGTTCGCCGGCGAACAGTTCGCTACATCCCTAATGTTGATCTTGGGCATGGAGTCCGGAGTGACTGAATATTGTTATGAGAATAAAAGAGCTGTGGACACATGGGAAGGCTGAATATGAACATGAGCTGAATGAAGGACATGGAGAGATAAGAGTTTGATATGTAGTTAGTTATTTTAATCTTGTAAGTGCATAATATGTGTGGGGAACAGGCAGAAATGAAGTAAATGAATTACTACACTTTGAAAATATTTGTTATGCTTTTAATTATTTTTTTGATTTATTCTTCAAGCTCAGTTTTCATTGATCTTAATAAACACAAGACATTATGCCAAGACCATTATTGCATCCATGAAAGAGATGTAGAAGAGTAAGCAATAACGAAGGATTACCTTTTTCCAAGTAAGACATGACAATGTTTTAGTTACAAGACAATGTACCAACATAGTGTAGTTGTTTGTACGATATGCTCAGAAGGTCAGTGTGAAACACATGTTGGACGTATCTGTATAGTTGTGGTTTATCTATTTGGCTTTTCAAAGAGAGTTCATAAGAGAAAAAAGTAGTGTTTGTGAAATGGTCAGCCACATATTTCAGACTTGACCAGACCAGAATATGAAATCTTAATGGAGAAGTGAGTTACCACATAGGCAAATTTTGTATTACCTAAGAGTGTGGAGGTCAAATTTGTAAAGTTGCTTGTGTGGTGATAGGAATAAATGTGGTTTATTTCCTATTGGCCCACTCAGCTGCCAACATTACTGTTGGTCTGGCCCTTTAACAGTAGTGGTAAAACCCAAAGGCTCTGGGCTGAGGTTTGTGACAATAAACCTTTTTTTATGTTATTCAAAAACCTCTGATATCTTATGAGGAGTAGTTGACACCCTCTTCCTTCCTCATTTACTTAGTGAAGGCCCATTTGGGAAGAGGAGTCCAGTGTGACCCATATTCTACCATTACTGGATCGTAAAGTACATTTTGGCTCAAGGAAGGGTTAAAGGACCTTGGATTGAAAGCTCCAGTGAGAAAGTTCACTATAAAGATCCAAAAGACATCGGCGATGTATAACAATAATATTCAAGATATGGAAATTTAAGTTTCAGCAATATTGAACCGAAAAGATTGTTTGTGCAACTGAAAAGGCTCAAAAAGTATCAGAAGGAGATTTGACATACATTTCTGTAAAGAAACTTTAATCTCATTGTTTCTCAGGCTATATATAATTGGGTTGAAAAATGGTGTTCCAACTGTGTATAGAAGAGAAAGCATCTTATTCATATTGAATTTAGGTCCCTTGGATGGTGCCATATAAAGGGATATGATCGTCCCATAGTATGTACACACAACAATTAAATGGGAGCTGCAAGTGGAGAAGGCTTTGTGTCTTCCCTTGTTAGAGGAGATCCTGAGAATGGCAAGGCCAATGGAAATGTAGGTAAAAATGATAAAGCAAATGGGAAAAACAGCAAAAACGATGCCAAAAATAATATCTGTTAGTTGCACACCTGTGATGTCTGAGCAAGAAAGTTCAAGAAGAGGAGTAAAATCACAAAAATAATGGTCTAATATTAATGGGCCACAGAACTGCAAATGACTTATAAGAATATCTAAAACTAAAGCCACCATAAAAGATAAAAACCAAGACCAAAGACTCATGAACAGACAAAGCTTGAAGTCCATAATCGCAGCATAGCGAAGTGGATTGCAGATGGCCAGATAACGGTCATAAGACATGATGGTGAGGAGAAGACACTCAATGGCTGTGGAAACACAATAGAAGAAGAATTGTGTGAGGCAGTCGATAAGAAGTATTTTGCCTCCTCCACTCAATAATAACCGCAGCAAATGTGGAGTAATGTTGGTAGTGAGCAAGATATCTGACAGAGACAGCTGGGAGAGAAGGACGTACATGGGAGATCTCAGGGCTGGAACTGTAACCACTAATATTATAAGAAGTAAATTCCCAGCTAAAGTTAAAGTATAATTACAGAGAATGACCACAAAGAGCAATGTGTTCACTAAGTGATTATTCTGGAATCCCAAAAGCAGAAATGATGTTACTGTTGTTTGATTCATCCTGAGAAGTGAGGATAAAGTATATGATACATTACAGTAAAGCTGAAGAATATCTCACTCTTTTCTTGTCCTTATCTTATCATTCAATGAATGAGGAACGTGCCAGATCAGAGCAATAGACTAAAGCTCCCATAGATGCGACAATTCTTCTTGCCAAACAACCAATTTTAGGGAAGCCCGACCATTCCTTCGAAATTATTTGAACAATCGTACATCTTAAGGTTTTTTCGGCCGACATCTGTCAGGAAATTGATCGGCCAGGTCAAAAACTCTTTGTCGGTTCCATTGCAATGTATCTATGTTTGCAGGGCCAAGCAAGCAGCTCCCCTTTGTTTTCCTGCCATATTGGTCTTTTTAGTTGATGGTAAATTCGTACGATCGTTGTGAGAAGATTGTGGTCTCACGATCAGGATCTGATCTTTTAAAAATCTCAATATCTATGGCCAGTTTTAGACTTACTGGCAGGTCAGAAAATATCCTTCCCATTTACTGCAATGCCGACTAGAAAGACTGTACCTGTGACCGATCTCTCGGTGAGAGCAAGTAGAGAGGGTTTTCATTTAAAAACTATATTTCACAAGGAGCAAAGTGTAATAGAGGTGAAAGGCAGAAGGATGTAAAATATTTTTAAATCTACTTAACAACCAGAAGTAGAAATAATGTAACTCTGCTGGAATAACGGAAATAGCTGTACAGAGATGAGGACTTTTATACCTTTAGAAATTAATTTAATGGCATGTCTCTTACTGTCACTTGGGGCCTAAATAACGTAAAGACCCAGTAAAGGGCCCCTGGAGAACAGAACTTGTTACAAACAGCAATTATTTGTTTGCTAAGGCATTATTGTGTTTAGAACGGCAGTAAATGCTTTACAAAACACTAAGGGGCAGATTTACATAGGGTCGAATATCGAGGGTTAATTAACCCTCGATATTCGACTGCCAAAGTCGAAGGATTTATCATAAATAGTTTGATTGAATGATTTTAATGGATTTTAATCCATCGATCGAACGATTTTTCTTCGACCAAAAATACATTGGAAAGCCTATGGGGACCTTCCCCATAGGCTAACATTGCACCTCGGTAGGTTTTAGGTGGCGAATTAGGGGGTCAAAGTTTTTTTTAAAGAGACAGTACTTCGATTATCGAATGGTCGAATATTCAAACGATTTTTAGTTTGAATAGTTCGATTCGAAGTTGTAGTTGAAGGTCCAAGTAGCCAATTCGATGGTCGAAGTAGCCAAAAAATCATTCGAAATTCCAAGTTTTTTTTATTCTATTTCTTCACTCAAGCTAAGTAAATGGGCCCCCTAAAGTACAAGTAACAGCAAAAAATGAATGTGTTTTAAAATAATGAAAATATAATATATGTCCTGTTGCCCTGAACTGGTACAGGTGGTGTGTTTGCTTCAGAAACTCTACTCTTTATATAAACAAGCTGCTGTGTAGCCATGGGGGCAGCCATTCAAGCACAGGATACACAGTAGAGAACAGATAAGTACTACTATAGTTTATATAAACAAGCTGCTGTGTAGCCATGGGGCAGCCATTCAAGCACAGGATACACAGTAGATAACAGATAAGTACTACTATAGTTTATATAAACAAGCTGCTGTGTAGCCATGGGGCAGCCATTCAAGCACAGGATACACAGTAGATAACAGATAAGTACTACTATAGTTTATATAAACAAGCTGCTGTGTAGCCACGGGGGCAGCCATTCAAGCACAGGATACACAGTAGATAACAGATAAGTACTACTATAGTTTATATAAACAAGCTGCTGTGTAGCCATGGGGGCAGCCATTCAAGCACAGGATACACAGTAGATAACAGATAAGTACTACTGTAGTTTATATAAACAAGCTGCTGTGTAGCCTTGGGGGCAGCCATTCAAGCACAGGATACACAGTAGATAACAGATAAGTACTACTATAGTTTATATAAACAAGCTGCTGTGTAGCCATGGGGGCAGCCATTCAAGCACAGGATACACAGTAGATAAGAGATAAGTACTACTATAGTTTATATAAACAAACTGCTGTGTAGCCATGGGGCAGCCATTCAAGCACAGGATACACAGTAGATAACAGATAAGTACAACTATAGTTTATATAAACAAGCTGCTGTGTAGCCATGGGGCAGCCATTCAAGAACAAGATGAACTGTGGAATGTCTGCCTAAAAATTTTGCTCATTACTAACTCCCATCCTCCCTGTGCTCTTGTTGTCATGGAGGTAACTTTACTGAATGTTGGAAAGTAAATGTACCACATACCATCCTGAAGTAGCCTCTAAGACAGTTGATAAGAGCTCTCATGAATATACAGTAAAAAATAAAAGTATCCCATGTTATTCCCCATAATCCAGTCCTTCAGCTAGAGCTGAACTGAGAGAAAGAGTCCTATGTAGCACAAGCTTTACTGCGAGGTGTAGTGAGTTGTATCTCACCAGGCTTGTTATAAGTAACACATTGTCTAATTTGCTGGTGGAAAAGGCAGTGTCCTAAGTCAGTTTAGTCCACTGCCAAAACAGTTTTACATTTGGCTCTAATGTGAAGACTGAAGGATAAATGGATTAACCTGCTTTGTTAAAAAGTTTGTCAAGTACTGTAGTGTCCAACAAAAAAATCGGAAATGAAAGTTACTCTGTTGTAGAAGGCACAGTAGAAGATAAGCTCTTGGATGTCTCAAGCATAGCAGCATCATGTGTTTATCTCAAGATAGTGTGTAAGGGAAAAGTAAGGGGACCAATCCAGAATAGGTATGGTCCTATGCCCATTACACCAGGATCTTCATCTTGCTTGGTCAGGATTTAACCAGGAAGCAAGCTGTTGTCTACTGTGTTACTGATCTGGTCCAATGATGAAATTAACAAAATGTCAGATGGGGGGACAGCATTAACCATTAAACTGATGTCAAATCCTGGAATGGGGATAATGGTGCACTCCAACCAGCTCTGTATCTTATCTTAAGTTTTAGCAGAAACAGTGCTTATTGCAGTGGAACTCAAACTGATGAGGCCATAACCTGTTGCAATGACGTTGTATTGCTTATAGATGAGAAGAACCATGCAGGCTCCTCATCTTTTTATTCCCTCTTCCAAAGGTTTTATTGTAGTATGAGGGCAAACTCCTTTTATAGTTCACCTTAAAAGTAACAGATAAGAAGAGAATCCAAGAATTACCATGTAAATATTTTATATTTTCCTTGGAATACAATTTTTTTTTTTTTTTTAATGACTATTGTTTTTTATTTGATTAAGAATGCATCATTCTGAATCTCTATTTGGATTAATACATTCCGACAGTTGTTGGGGAAAGGAATTATTCAGAATAGACAATCATTCCTAATCTGTCCTAAATGTATCAAAAGACAAAGCTATGGATCTGGTAATTTGTGTAGGTAACATCAACATATGAAACTGTTATTTAGATTTATAAACTGATAATAACCCTCTTGTTTCACTGTTACGAGGTTCTTTAGCCGAAATACCTAAGAAGAAATCAAAAATGGGCTTCGGGAGGAAAATTACATTTTTATAGTCAAGAATGGAGATTCCTGTAGACTTCCCTTGATAAATGCATAAAGGGATTGTGCTACCTAGAACTCACAAAAGCAGAGAGAATCCATTATCGAGCAAAGTATATATTTAATTATATATAATATTATATATAAATATTATATTATATAATTATATGATATATATAATTATATATAATATGATATATATAATTATAGTTAAATATTATATTTATATATTTGTATATATTTATGGCTACGTCAATTAATTGTGATAGTATGGGTTGGTACCTTGAACCATGGTCAAAATACATGTTTTAAGGCATAGCAGATACACAAATCAGATGGGATACTGAAAGTCAGCTATTTCCTAAATATCCTACTTCTCAATATTGCTACTGTCCCTTCTATTCCCTTTATTAAGGGTGAGGTTCATTAATATTGACATTTTGTCACAATTTGTGAATTTCCAAGTTTTTACAGTGATTTTTCAATTATTATGTAGGTGCCTAAAACCTGCTGAGATGCCATAGATGACTAAATATTTTTCTTCAACAACTCACCAATTTCGGCTGTTAGGTTAGTTATGAAAAAAAAAACAACATGCAAAAAAATATTAGAAAAACGAATTGAACATAATGAAATCATGTTCTACTATTCATTTTCAATGAGTACACAAAATTTCATACTTATCTCAGAAAACCTATTTTCAAAATCAGCTGAATTTTAAAAAGTGCACCTTCTATTGGCTGCTGCAAATTCTCATCATATTTCACCTTCTGATCTAATATATCCCAGTTGTTTTGTTTTTTGCACTTAATAAAGCTTTTATATTCATGTCTGTAAAACTCAAATTAGAATTTAGTAGATGTTTTTTCCTGTGAAAACTTTCTTTGCTGTAAAATCTTATATTTTGAATGTTGCTTAATCTGATACAGAATAGATTTACAGGTGTATTCATTATAAAAGAAAAAACGTTTAATCTTGATCGTAAAAAAAGGATTATTTTTTTGCCATAATTCAAAAGACAAAAGTGAAGCTCAAACGTCAATAAAACAGACAATTCTGCCAAACATCTAATTTTACAGAATAACAAAAGTTATTAAATTAAATGTGTTAATTTTTTGTTTATTTCTAAGAACTGAAATCCAACAATATTTATAAATCCACCAAAATAATTCATGTATTTTTCTGCAGGTTATGACTTTTAAAACAATGTATAAACCATAGCCATAGTTTACAGAGATTTACAGGCATATTTTTCAAGATTTGAGTTTTTGAATCTTCCCTTTTTAATGAAAAAAACTTGAAAACTCATCATGTGTATGTATTTAGAGAAACTTGAATTTACAGATTTAGAATTTTGGCTGGAATTCCCATTGAGTCGCACTTAAAATTGTCGCTCATGTCAAAATTGTTGTGCATCAAAATTTGATGCCCATTGACTTCAATGCGTTTGGTGAATTTTTCACCATGTCGCAAATTTTTCCAGAGTTTTGCTAATTTTTCAGCAAAGTGAAATGGGACAGATTAGATCACTAATCATGAAAGCAAGAAACATCTTCAAATTGTTAAAGGAAAATCTGCCAATGACTTTTACATGAATTTGACAGGATGTAGCTGGAGTATTTTTGGATTCAGATTTTTAGCAGCTTTGGAGCATGATAAATCTCAAAAATGTTTAGTTTTTTTTCCCTTCATAAAAAACTCAGCCAGAAAAAATTGAAGCTTTATAAATAGGCCCGACATTTTAATTGGAAGAAATTTTTAAATCACTATAGAAATCAGTTATTTCATAGAGGGCTTTCTTGTCCTGAGTTTACAGGCATATTTATCAAAATATTTATCACAGTACGGGTTTTTGAATGCGCGCTTATTTACTAAGAATCTCATATCTCAAACTTGATCGACTAAAAACATGAAAAAAACCCATGTGAATTTCAATGAGTCAACCAACTTTAACAAAAATGTTTTTTAACATTTTGCCTTATAGGAATGTCAGGAATAGCTGTAAAGAGCAGCTTGTGCTCCACCAAGGACTGATAGCTGGATGGAGCCCTTCACTGGACTCTGCTAGCCAAACTGAAGGGACAGCAGTACCAAAGAGGGAATTTGGCTATATTCCCCTCCCTGTTACATTTCTGCTATAGGGGATTTGGTCCACGTTCACTAGAAATTGTAGAAAGTGAACCTTAAACCTAGCAAGCCATCACCACAGTGGTGTCACAGGACCATGCGCTTCTGTCACTTAGATCTAAGTAAATGACCACTCCAATACTGGATGCAGAATACGTTGGCCACAGGGCATTCCTTCAACAAACTATGAATAAACTAAAAGAAGAAACAAAAAGCCAAGTGCTAAAAGGTTTTCCAAGTCTTTGTTGCAGCTTCCTCAGAGTGGCAGGTCTTTACATCTGAATAATTGTCCAAACTAAAGTATCTAAAAGGAAGAGCATAAAAGAAAACTAAAAGTGCAACATTGCTTATCTATGGTAGTGGTATGGTATGGTATGGAATGTAAGGGACCTTTGGGGGGAGTTTATAGTTTAACAACACCCTACATGCTTAACCTCATGCTCCATAGATGTGCAGAAGTAAAATAGTGTAATACTGTTTTATTAGCTGTATCAATACAAAAGTTAAAGGGATACTGTCATGATTTTTATGGTTTAATTTTTATTTTTAAATGACACTATTTACACTGCAAATAATTCATGCTACCATGTAAACTGTCATTCCTAATTCAACAAGTGTATTTTTTTAGTAGTAATATTGGTGTGTAGGCACCATCTCAGGTCATTTTGCCTGGTCATGTGCTTTCATGTAACGAGTTTGGCCATTTCTTTGTCTTAATAAATTACTTTAAACTTTTTAAATCTCTTTTATTTTGCAATGACAAATGATAACGTATACATTACATTGAGTATAATCCTCTTGTAGGAGGGGGAAGGTTAGTGTAGGATATCAATAACTTTGAGTTATTCTTACCAGTATTCATTCATTACATTTGGTACCATATTCATTACTGTTATTGATTTCTCACAATTGTATAAACATGTTCCATGGAGCCCAGATTTGCGTATGTTTCTCTACTGTGTCTGCCAATAAAGCTGTTAAATACAACAAATTCTGTGTCTGGTTAATTCTTTCTACCATACCTTGAGTGTCTATAGTTTTTTTGGAGCCAATTCTTTGCCAAGTGGATTCTTGCTACTGCTAACATTTGACCCATTAAAACATTCTGTAGTTTTGTAAGTTCTTTAGTTGGTCGGCTAAAAGCGCTACAGTAGCCTCAGGAGTAATAGGCTTATTAAATACATTTCCAATTGTTTGAAAAACATATTTCAAATATGCTACTGCTATGGGGCATGTGCACCAAATGTGATTATAATCAAAGCCAGTTCTTAACCATCCACAAACTTCCCAGGGGACTATGCAAAAAAAAAAGGTGTGCAATATTTATTTTATCTGAATTCCCTTTCTTTACTCTCTATTTATTTGAAAGTGTTTATAAATAAAGATTTTCCAAAAAAAATATCAGGAATGTGCATTATACATTATTCAGTATATTGGTGAGACTAAAAATTAGTGTAATATGGGAAAACTTCAAAACATGGTAAGTAAAATTGAGGTTTCACCGGAAACATGATTTTTGGTGGTTGTAAACAAAGGATTGAAGATTGCCAGAAATATTTGACATGACAGTTGAGCAACTTCAATTTCCATAGTTGTGTTTCCATGGTTATAAAACTATTCAATTAAAGATACATTTAACTAAATGAACTTTTATCTCATTGTTTTTCAGACTATATATGAGAGGATTAAAAAATGGGGTTCCAACTGTATATAAAAGAGACAGTAGCTTATTCATGTTGAATCCATGTCCTTTCGATGGTGCCATATAAACTGCTATCAGAGTCCCAAAGTAGGTGCACACAACTATTAAATGGGAGCTGCAAGTGGAGAAGGCTTTGTGTCTTCCTTCAGTAGAGGAGATCCTGAGAATGGCAAGGCCAATGGAAACATAAGTGTAAATGATGAAGCAAAAGGGCAACATCACAAAAGGTATGACCAAGATAATATCCGTGATTTCCACAGCTTTATAGTCTGAGCAGGAAAGTTCAAGAAGAGAGGAAAAGTCACAGAAATAATCATCTATAACAAATGGACCACAGAACTGCAAACGACATATAAGAAGATTTAGAATTGAGCTTATTATAAAGCCTAAGACCCAGGAACAAAGACTGAAGCAGAGGGAAAGCCTGAAATCCATAATGGAGACATAATGAAGTGGGTAACAGATGGCCAGATATCGGTCATAGGACATAACTGTGAGGATAAAACATTCTAATGCTGCTGATAAACCATGGAAGTAAAGTTGTGTGATACAACTAGTAGGAGTTATGGTTTCACCTCTGTTCAACAATAACCTAAGCAAGTTTGGAGTAATGTTGGTAGTGAGCAAGATATCAGACAGAGACAGCTGGGAGAGAAGGACGTACATGGGAGATCTCAGAGCAGGGACTGTTAATACTAACATAACTAGAAGAAGATTTCCAAATAATGTCAAAATATAAATGCAGAGAAACAGAACAAAGAGTAACTCATTTATTATCTGACAGTTCTGAAACCCCAAAAGGATGAAAGATATAGATAATGACTGGTTCAGCTTTTCCATTGCCTGGAAAGAACAGAAGAAAGTAAAGTTATTCCTTTACGTCAGAAATGGTTTAAGAATAAAACCTATCACTAGTCTCCTAATGCATTTTGTAGTATTTAACTCTGGACTTTTAATCCATGGACAATAGCTTAGGTGCGTGGGTCACTTGTGACTTGGTTCTGCTTCCCCTTGCTCTGTAGGCAAACAGTCCTCCTCTCCTTCATCCTTCGAAATGTGCAACATCTCCTCCAAGTCCTGCCAGCCTACAAGGCCTGCCCTACCTCTCCTCCTCAGGCATTTCACCTTCCTCTAGTAGGCCATCTAATGTGTGCTTGACAAGGATACAGCACTTCCTGTTTTATGTAGCACTGTATTCATGAAGGTACATAGGCATCTCCCTTCCAACCCCCTATCATTCCTATAACTTGCCTGGGTCATCTTTCAGACATGCGATTTATTGAGCACTGGTGGACACAGGTCATATCGTGGCCTTATACTTAAAGAGTTACAGATATCACAAATAGGATTGTCTTTATGCCCCTTAGGGTCAGTCCCACGAACAGATTTGCCTTTGCGTGTCTTCCCGTTCGCTATAATGAAAAGTCGCCTGCGCTAAAGCACACGCAGCGCTTCTTTTTCAGAAGTCGCCCGAAGTTTTCTCTTGCTTAGTCCTCTTGCTCATGCTCTGCCTGAGATCTAAGTAAATGACTCCTCAGATATCGGATGCATAATCATTTGACCACAGTACATTTCTTCACCAACCAATGAATAAAATATAAATATGCTGAAGGTTCCGAAAATAAAACAACAAATAAATATGTTAAACAAAATAATTATTGAGAAAAAAATCAATGGCTTTGCACCATAACATTTAAGAAAGCAAAACTAAAATAGGTAACAGCAGTAAGAAGTTAGTAACAGGAGAATCCATGGAGAAAAGCTTAGTTTGGGATTCTTCAGCATTTTACTACTGTCTGTCTCTACAATCTGTACTCTCAGCTCTGTTGATGATGTTACATAAGTCTGAAAGATTTTGTCAACAGAACCAAATCTTCTCTTTGATTCCATAGAATCTTATAGCATCTAAAAGAGGTGAGAAATCTGTCTTTAAATGGACAATGACCTATGAGGCTTGTTGGAAACTGCCAATGGGAAATGAAAGAAAACTGTAGGATGAGCGAAGTCATTCAGCAAAGAGCAGCCATCATTCTATACTGCATGGATAAGGGAATCCATTTGGCATTACAGACATGAGGTTTTTATACCTTTGGAAAGGAACAGAAGATCAATTGTGTAACTGCCCCTGGGACTTGTATAACAGACACTCACAGGAAACTCCCTGGGGGAGAAGGAGAAAATATTATTTGCAAATAGAAGGAACAATTTATTTCAAGGCATTTCACATTTCCATCTACCTAAACATATTAACCCATTGGTTTTACTGAACAATCTTCATTCTTCTATTTTCAGTGTATGTTATCAACATGCACCAACATTTTTTTGTTGACCAAAAGTGACAATACCGCAACACATCACCACATCCCCCCAAAAAAGAATTCAACTCAATTTAACAGTATGTGTTTAACGTTATATATCAGATTCAAACCCAAGTGGATTGATATTTGGTAGTAAGTCAGGCATCCATACTATAAGGACGTTATTTAATAAAATTTGACTTTTTAAAAAAGAAATCAGACAAAACTCTAAAACTGAATGCCCATAATTTGCCAATAATTTTTCTCCAAAAAATCAAGTGTCAATTCAAATCATGAAACTCTTTCGAACAGACTCTCTGAAAACTCAACTTTTTCTAGTTGATGCCTAAAAAACTTTAATAATTTGGATTATCAAACAAAAACCAGCACATACAACCCAAAATTATTGAGAAACCTGAAGGTAAAAAACATTTTGATTGTTCAAGGGACCTCTGCCATTGACTTCTACATTTCAACGTTTTAGCTGAAGTATTTTCGGATTTTTAGCAGCTTTGGAGGATAATAAATCCGATTTTCTCAACCAGAAAGTTGAGGCTTCATAAATAGGCCAGGAGACTGAAATTCGGAGGACCGTACACCGGATCATTTAAAAATTCATGTCTTTATTCATCAACCATTAAAATGCACGCAGAGCATTATAGGCCCATAATGCCATATGTGTATTTTAATATGAATAAAGACACACATTTTTACATGATCGGTGTGCGGTCTTCTGAATTTCTTTCTTCTATGCTACACAATGTGGGACAACAAGGGACACCGACACCTGGTAATATACTTTCGGACCTTGTCTGCAGGATCTTCTACGACACAGTGAGCTTGAGCGGTGTCTTTCCGCTTATGTTTCCATTCATAAATTGGCCCCCGAGCTTATCCTATAAAACCCCTTGTTAGGGCTTTGTTTATCTGTGTGCAATCCATATGAGTGCACACTACTACTGATTTTTCACATTTTCTTGTTTCTTTTTCTTTGATTGATATATTGTTTTATTTATTTATATTGTTTTTTATTATTTTGTTAAATTATTTACCATTCCCTACCCCTGTATCTCCAAACATGCCTTTTTTAAGATAGTGTAGTGCAGTACAGTGGGAGAGGAAGAAAAGGTGGGTGAGGATGTGGTGCTGGGCTACTGGCTTTGCGTATGCTATTCCATTAACCCATGTGCTATGCCCAGTCTGGGTAATGCTGAGCTGAAACTGATGCATGACATCACAGCAAGCAGAGACGGTGCTACACTGGCTCACTTAGGCCACTTCCTCTTTCCAGGCAACTTGTCTGCCAGATCAGTGCTGGGGGGACTCACCACAGTCCCCATTACTGTTGATCCTGTGTTGGAATTGGTCCACAAACAGGACCTTTTTGAGGAGCACACCGGCATTCCTGTCTGATGATGATAGTGTGGCACAGCCCAGCACCTCAGCAGTTGGGGAGATTAGGCCAGATCCCCTCATGGCAGGGCAGCAGGTTGCTGGTGTTGAAGCACAGGGTTCCAGCAGGACCTGATCCAGGGAAGGATTTTATTGATGACATAGATTGAAACTGGATGCCACTAAGTTGGACTTTAAATGAAGCAGTTCAGAGGGCAAAATGTGTGTCAAGGATAGTTACATAGTTACATAGTTAAATCGGGTTGAAAAAAGACATCAAGTTCAACCCCTCCAAATGAAAACCCAGCATCCATTCACACCCCCCTCCCTACTCGCACATGAATTCTATATACAGTACCCATATCTATAGTATAACAATAGCCTTGGATATTATGTCTGTCCAAGAAATCATCCAAGTCCCTCTTATAGTCATTAACTGAATCAGCATCACAACATCACCCGGCAGTGTGATGAACCCCCTACTCTCACTGTGATGAACCCCCTACTCTGTTCCTTTAAATGAAACTTCTTTTCCTCTAGTCTGAAGGGAAGGCCTCTGGTACGGTGATTCTCTTTATGGATTGTTGTGCGTCAAAATTGCCAAGCACATAAAAATTGGCACGCTTTGAAATTTTTTGGATGCCCATTGACTTTAGGACAAAAGAGTCGCACATAAAATTGTCGCTCATGTCAAAATTGTTGAGCGTCAAAATTTGATGCCCATTGGCTTCAATGCGTTTAGTGAATTTTTCACCATTTCGCAAATTTTTCCGTTGTTTTGCTAATTTTTCAGCAAAGTGACATGGGACAGATTTGCCCATCTCTAATCATGAAAGCAAGAAACATCTTCAAATTGTTAAAGGAAAATCTGCCATTGACTTTTACATGACTTTGACAGGTTGTAGCTGGAGTATTTTTGGATTCCGATTTTTAGCAGCTTTGGAGCATGATAAATCTCAAAAAAGTTTAGTTTTTTTTCCCTTCATAAAAAACTCAGCCAGAAAAAATTGAAGCTTTATAAATAGGCCCGACATTTTAATTGGAAGAAATCTTTAAATCACTATAGAAATGAGTTATTTCATAGTTGGCTTTCTTGTCCTGAGTTTACAGGCATATTTATCAAAATATTTATCACAGTACGAGTTTTTGAATGCTCACTTATTTATTAAGAAATTCATATCTCAAACTTGATCGACTTAAAACATGAAAAAAAACCATGTGAATTTCAATGAGTCAACCAACTTTAACAAAAATGTTTTTTAACATTTTGCCTTATAGGAATGTCAGGAATAGCTGTAAAGAGCAGCTTGTGCTCCACCAAGGACTGATAGCTGGATGGAGCCCTTCACTGGACTCTGCTAGCCAAACTGAAGGGGCAGCAGCACCAAAGAGGGAATTTGGCTATATTCCCCTCCCTGTTACATTTCTGCTATAGGGGATTTGGTCCACGTTCACTAGAAATTGTAGAAAGTGAACCTTAAACCTAGCAAGCCATCACCACAGTGGTGTCACAGGACCATACACTTGATACTTACTTAGATCTAAGTAAATGACACTCCAATACTGGACGCAGAATACGTTGGCCACAGGGCATTCCTTCAACAAACTATGAATAAACTAAAAGAAGAAGCAAAAAGCCAAGTGCTAAAAGATTTTCCAAGTCTTTGTTGCAGTTTCCTCAGAGTGGCAGGTCTTTACATCTGAATAATTGTCCAAACTAAAGTATCTAAAAGGAAGAGCATAAAAGAAAACTAATAGTGCAACATTGCTTATCTATGGTAGAATGTAAGCTATAGAGTAAGGGACCTTTGGGGGGAGTGTATAGTTTAACAACACCCTACATGCTTAACCTGATGCCCCATAGATGTGCAGAAGTAAAATAGTGTAATACTGTTTTTATTAGCTGTATCAATACAAAAGTTAAAGGGATACTGTCATGATTTTTATGGTGTCATTTTTATTTTTAAATGACACTGTTTACACTGCAAATAATTCATGCTACCATATAAAATTTAATTCCTAATTCAACAAGTGTATTTTTTTAGGAGTAACATTGGTGTGTAGGCACCATCTCAGGTCATTTTGCCTGGTCATGTGCTTTCATGTAACGAGTTAGGCCATTTCTTTGTCTTAATAAATTACTTTAAACTTTTAATACAATTTTTGTGGGGAAAAATCCACCATAAATCTTTAAACATCAACCCCTCTCAACCTTAAATCAAAGCCAGTTCTTAACCATCCACAAACTTCCCAGGGGACTATGCAAAATATAGGTGTAAAATATCAAAATGTGAAAAAAGGGACTCCAGGGCTCTATCAATGAATTGAATTGAACAAGATCCAAATAGTTTAAAAAGGCAATATTTATTAACAACCATGCCCCAAATCTAGGTTAAAACAAATTAAAAAACAAACAAGGTGCAGCAAATGGGAGGAGGGATCCCTCTCTTAAATTATTTGACCCCACCACCTGCCTTATATTAAAGCAGATGGGAAGAGCAAATCATGTATATGGCCGCTGCAGCTGAGGGACAGACCGCTGGGTCTATGAGAATAATAACATTTTGGTAGTTAGGCACAAATCTATGCCAATAATTATATACAGTGCTTAATGGTCACACAGCTGATAAGGCACCAAGCTGAAATAGTAAAAAGTGTTGTATACAAAAGAACATGGAACTTAGGCGCTGTTCAAAATATTGTAAGGTTACAGGATTGTCCCAATGCTGTGAGCACTAGATCTTTCTCAAAAGACAGTTCCATAATGTGAATAGATGGCGCTGTATACAATGTATATGCTGTAAAACTGCAATGGGATCTGTATATTGAGGGTACAGACAGGTAATGTTGGGAGTCCAGGTGTAAAAGTCCAGTGACTTCCATTTGGCAATCGTGATCAATGTCCTGTCCCACTCCCACACAATATAGGTAAATATACAGACCGTATTCCTGCAGTTTTCACCGCTGTGCGGGTTTAGATTGAGAAGATGAAGTCAGTGTCCATGTTCCATATCTGCCAGTTTAAAGAGAGCGGGTGGATTTCACATCCATTCTTAAAGTGCCTGTAAGCAGAAGATATTGGAGAGGGGCCCCTTCTCCCAAAACGCCGCACCAGCCTCGACGACCGCTTCACTGCCACCCGCAGCTTTGTCAAGAAGCCGACTGTGAAGCGATGGATGAGTCTTAAGGGTGTAATCACATGATACGTCACGTGCGTGTGACGTCACGCGTCCTCAGCGTGATATGCCTTGTTGAAATCTTTAAAGAATTAGTACTGGTCATAACTGCTGTGTTTGCCTCATCCATTTGAGGGCACGCGTACAAAAATGAGCAGAAATGTCTCAATATCGGATCGTCCTCCATGACACATAATCCCCTGTATAAATAGCAGAGTAAAACAAAATGTGCACAGTGCTCACGGCATATCCGCTGCATCTTACCCTTGGGGCATGGTTGTGAAAATGTTAACAATAAATAATAATATTATACAGTGATTATGATATAATTTCCCTATTAACTCAAATACAGTGCCAAAAAGCCCTGTACTGGGGTTGTTACAATTTCAAATTCAAAGTAAATCTAAGGGCTTACAGAATTTATATAAAATAGACAAAATACATAAAACGGGGTATGGAGTTTCGGCTCGCTTCGTGTAGGTCCGATTACTAGAGTCTATGTCTAAATAAATGCTTGGAAATTTAAATGCCCATTCAGTCCCAATTCAGACTTGTATGTATTTAACTTGAAAATCCAAGTTGTCTCTAATTGGAGTAATCTTTTATCCAGATCCCCCACTCTTAAATCTCCATGGATTCTGCAAAGAGAACCCCATGTGCACAATGGATATGTTTAGCAATACTAGATAGTAGATTACAATTTTTAATATCCAATAAGTGTTCATAAATCCGTCTTTTGAGGGGCCTTTTAGTTTCCCCCACATAGAGACTACCGCAATGGCATGTGAACAAATATATTACGTGAGTGGTAGTACAGCAAGTATAGTGATACATCTTAAATTCAAGGACAGTTTTTCCAAACATTTTAGATGGTTGTATGAAGCGACATTGCTCACAATCTCCACATCTGAAGCTACCTAATGTTTTGCAGCAAGACTTATTGGGTTGTTTTTGAAAGTGACTTCGTGTCAATAGATTACCAATGCTGGTGTTTTTCTTATAAGTAAATAATGGGCGAGAAGTAACCAATTGCCCAAAAGTGGGGTCCTTGGAGAGAATATTCCAATGCTTGTAAATTATGTTTCGTATATCTGCATCATTATTATTGTAAGTCAAAATGAGACGCGTCTGCCCCTGATTTTTAGTATTGCTTTTATTAAGTCTTGATTTATTTGGTTTATAGAGTAAGTCCTTCCTATTTTGGGAAAGGGCCCATTGATAAGCTTTATGAAGGGACTGTGATTTAAACCCTCTCATTTTGAACTTCTGGTATAGTTTATACGCCTCATATTTGAAGTCCTCATCCGAGGAGCAGATTCTCCTCAGTCGTATATATTGGCCCTCGGGAATGCCCTCGATACATTTAAAGGGATGCATAGATTTAGCATGGAGTAAACTATTACTCACTGTTTTCTTTCGAAATAGGTTAGTAGATATTAGGCCTTGAGTGTCCTTTTTAATTTCTATGTCCAGGAATTCTAAGTTAGAGCTATCAAAGTTCATGGTAAAAGAGAGATTGAATTGATTAGTATTAAGTTTGGATACAAATTCTCTCAAAAGTTGTTCAGAGCCCTGACAAATCATCATGATGTCATCGATGTACCTGTGCCATCTGAGAATGTGGCACAGGTACATGTCATAACTATCATCAGAAAAGACTTGGCGCTCCCATTCGCCCAAATATAAATTTGCATAGCTAGGGGCGCATTTAGCACCCATAGCTACTCCCTGGCATTGTAAATAATGAATACCATCAAAAAGAAAAACATTGTGGTGTAAGACAAAATCCAATGCTTGTAAAATGAAAATATGTTGTTCGGTGATAGGTGTATGCATTCTTTCAAAAATTGATCTAATTGCACCCAATCCCAAAGAATGTGGAATGCTCATATACAGGGCCTCCACATCTAGACCTACCAGTATACAATCAGAATCTAAGGTGAGTCCGTTAATTTCCCTTAAGAGGTGAGATGTATCTAGTACAAATGAATCTAATTGGGTGACCTGAGGTTGCAATGTCATATCTATAAGTGCACAAATAGGTTCCGTGAGTGACCCACACCTGGAGACTATGGGTCTCCGGGGGGGGTCACTAACGGACTTGTGCACCTTAGGTAAGGCATAAAAGGTTGGAATTCTAGGATGTTTAACTTTTAAAAAGTCACATGTATGTTGATCAATGACCCCATCAAGGAATGCCTGATCTACCATGTTGAATAGTTTGTCTCTGTATTTATGTAACTGTGGCAGAAACAGTGGTTTGTACCAATGTTTGTTATCCAAGATTTTTTTACACATGGAAATGTATTGTGAGGAATTCATAACCACTATATTGGAACCTTTGTCAGAGGGCTTTATTGTAATATTGAAGTTGTTGCTCAATTGTTTCAATTTTAGAGATTCATCTCTAGTCAGATTAGAATATCTGGTATTTTTTCATAATTTTTAGTATATCATCAGTGACTCTGAGTACAAATATTTCTATGGCCCCATTTTCAGAAACATTGGGATAACGGTTTGATTTGTTGCGACAGGATGTTAATTTTAGATCATCCCCTGAATTTTCACGGCATAGTTCTTGAATCTCATGTAATACCTCACAATCTGATTCTTCCTCAGTCCGTGGGTCATCCCACAGTTCCAGTAGAATTTTGAGGGTTTTGAAGTCGTTTCTATCAAATTGGCTATAATCTATGTTCCCACTCCGATTGTTCTTAAACCACTGGAACTGTAGGAGTAATTTATGTACAAAAAGATGGATATCCTTAATTGTTTGTTTTTTAATTTGTTTTAACCTAGATTTGGGGCATGGTTGTTAATAAATATTGCCTTTTTAAACTATTTGGATCTTGTTCAATTCAATTCATTGATAGAGCCCTGGAGGTTAAGTCCCTTTTTCACATTTTGATATTTAACTTGTTATTTGTGGACACTCCTTGGACTTTTTTCAATGACTATAATAATTATTATCTACTGTCTGGCTTGTTCATTTTTAAAGTGAAAGGTGTGAAATATTTATATAATTTTTATCTGAATTCCCTTTCTTTTGTGTTCTGTACTCTTTATTTATTTGAAAGTGTTTATAAATAAAGATTTTCCAAAAAGAGATCAGGAAAGTGCATTATCCATTATACAATATATTGGTGAGACTCAAAAACAGTTTAATATGGGAAAACTTCAAAACATGGTAAGTAAAATTGAGATTTCTCCGGAAACATGATTTTTGGTGGTTGTAAACAAAGGACTGAATATTGCCATAAATATTTGACATGACAGTTGAGCAACTTTAATCTCCATAGTCGTGTTTCCATGGTTATAAGACTATTGGATTCAAGATATATTTTACTAAATTAATTTTTATCTCATTGTTTTTCAGACTATATATGAGAGGATTAAAAAATGGGGTTCCAACTGTATATGAAAGAGACAGTGACTTATTCATGTTGAATCTATGTCCTTTCGATGGTGCCATATAAACTGCTATCAGAGTCCCAAAGTAGGTGCACACAACTATTAAATGGGAGCTGCAAGTGGAGAAGGCTTTGTGTCTTCCTTCAGTAGAGGAGATCCTGAGAATGGCAAGGCCAATGGAAACATAAGTGTAAATGATGAAGCAAAAGGGGAACAGCACAACAGGTATGCCCAAAATCATATCCGTGATTTCCACAGCTTTATAGTCTGAGCAGGAAAGTTCAAGAAGAGGGGAAAAGTCACAGAAATAATGATCTATAACAAATGGGCCACAGAACTGCAAACGACGTATAAGAAAATTTAGAAAGGAGTTTAATAAGAAGTTTAAGACCCAAGAACAAAGACTGAAGCAAAGGCAAAGCCTGAAATCCATAATGGAGACATAATGAAGTGGGTAACAGATGGCCAGATATCGGTCATAGGACATGACTGTGAGGATAAAACATTCCAATCCTGCTGATATACCATGGAAGTAAAATTGTGTGATACAACTAGTAGCAGCTATTGTTTCACCTCTGTTCAACAATAACCTAAGCAAGTTTGGAGTAATGTTGGTAGTGAGCAAGATATCAGACAGAGACAGCTGGGAGAGAAGGACGTACATGGGAGATCTCAGAGCAGGGACTGTTAATACTAACATAATTAGAAGAAGGTTTCCAAATAACGTCAGAATATAAATGCAGAGAAACAGAACAAAGAGTAACTCATTTATTATCTGAGAGTTCTGAAACCCCAAAAGGATGAAAGATATAGATGATGACTGATTCAGCTTTTGCATTGCCTGGAAACAAAAGAACAGAAGAAAGAAAAGTTATTCAGAATGTCAGAAATGGTTTAAGAATGAAATCTCTCACCGTTTTCCTATTGCATTTTGCAATATTTAATTCTGGATTTGTAATTCATGGACAATAGCTGAGGTGTGTGTGTCACATGTGTCTTGGTTCTGCTCCCCTTGCTCTGTAGGCACCCTGTACTCCCCTCCTTCATCCTTCAAATTGGGCAGCATCTCTTCCTCATCCTGCCAGCCTACAAGGTCTGCCCCTTCTTCTAAGTAGACCATCTAATGTGTGCTTGACAAGGATACAGCACTTCCTGTGTTTTGTAGCACAGTTTCAATGAAGGTACATAGGCATTTCCCTTCCAACCCCCTATCATTGCCATAACTTGCCTGGGTCATCTTTCAGTCATGTGATTTATCAAGCACAGGTAGACACAAGTCATATCAGGGCCTTATACTAAAAGAATTACAGATTATTTTAGTCCTCTTGCTCATGCTCTGATTGAAATCTAGGTAAATGACTCTTTAGATATCGAATGCATAATCATTTGACCACTGTACATTTCTTCCCAAACCAATGAATAAAATAAAATATGAATATGCTCAAGGTTCCCAAAATAAAACAAGAAATAAATATGTTAAAGGAAATAATTATTAAAAAAAAAATTGGCTTCGCATCATAACATTTAAGAAAGCAAAACTAAAATAGGTAACAGCAGTAAGAAGTTAGTAACAGGAGAATCCAAGGAGAAAAGCTTAGTTTGGGATTCTTCAGCATTTTACTACTGTCTGTCTCTATCTCTACCATCTGTACCCCCAGCTCTGTTATACTACATAAGTCTGAAAGATTTTGTCAACAGACAGCAAATCTTCTCTTTGATTCCATAGCATCTTATAGCATCTAAAAGAGGTGAGAAATCTGTCTTTAAAGGACCAGTAACATCAAAAAAAATTTAAAAAAAATTCGTTAGTATACATCAAAAAAAACCACCAAGGCAAATAAAACTTTAAAATTGCAAAGTCTTTATTAAGAAATAACTTATCAAAACTCCACTTCCGCTCCTCTTCAGAAAAGGCGACACGGCGACCATCCATCTTGCGGCACTGGATTGCTCCTCCCTGGCTATGGACAGCTTGTGAAGCAAGTGACAGAATGGCATTGAGAGGAGGTGAGTGACGGCGGATCGGGCGTCACAGCAGCAGCTTCCACTCATTCCGGGGTGCCATCACAGCAGCTGCCTGGTGGGGGGCACTTGCGTGTCTTCCTGCCCTGTAGATTGTAAATCCCCCTCCCTCTCTATTCCTTGTAGAGTCGCTGGTAGGAAGGTGCAGCTGGCACTGTTAGATTTGTACTGCCGCATCCCATTCTTCTGCAAACCGCAAAGTCAAGTAGAAATCAGCCGGCACCAGATATCGCCATTATTCTAAACCTGCACCAAAACACGAGTCGGCTGAACAAATAAGTGGTAGTTGTTGACATCGCTGTTCAATTCAATAACTTTTTTTGTTGGAGCACGCGTGTATTTGCCCCCCAGAATTCCTTTAAACTGTTTGTGACGTTTCTCTGTTCTTGAAGCAGCGCTGGTGCGAACTGATCCGGGCGGCACAAACCTAACAGTCCCGGCTGATTTCTACTTGACTTTGCGGTTTGCAGAAGAATGGGATGCGGCAGTACAAATCTAACAGCGCCGGCTGCGCCTTCCTATCAGCGACTCTGCGGCGGCAAAGAATAGAGAGGGAGGGGGATTTACAATCCACAGGGCAGGAAGACACGCAAGTGCCCCCCGCCAGGCAGCTGCTGTGATGGCCCCCCGAAATGAGTGGAAGCTGCTGCTGTGACGCCCGATCTGCCGTCACTCACCTCCTCTCAATGCCATTCTGTCACTTGCTTCACAAGCTGTCCATAGCCAGGGAGGATCAATCCAGTGCCGCAAGATGGATGGTCGCCGTGTCGCCTTTTCTGAAGAGGAGCGGAAGTGGAGTTTTGGTAATTTATTTCTTAATAAAGACTTTGCAATTTTAAAGTTTTATTTGCCTTGGTGGTTTTTTTTTTGATGTATGCTGACAAATTTTTTTAAAATTTTTTTTGATGTTACTGGTCCTTTAAATGGACAATGACCTTTGTGGCATGTTGGAAACTGCCAATGGGAAATGAAAGAAACTTGTAGGATGAGCGAAGTCATTCAGCAAAGAGCAGCCATCATTCTATACTGCATGGATAAGGGAATCCATTTGGCATTACAGACATGAGGTTTTTATACCTTTGGAAAGGAACAGAAGATCAATTGTGTAACTGCCCCTGGGACTTGTATAACAGACACTCACAGGAAACTCCCTGGGGGAGAAGGAGAAAATATTATTTGCAAATAGAAGGAACAATTTATTTCAAGGCTTTTCACATTTCTAACCCATTGGTTTTACTGAACAATCTTCATTCTTCTATTTTCAGTGTATGTTATCAACATGCACCAACATTTTTTTGTTGACAAAAAGTGACAATACCGCAACACAACACCCCAAAAAAGAATTCAACTCAATTTAACAGTATGTGTTTAAGGTTATATATTGGATTCAAACCCAAGTGGATTGATATTTGGTAGTAAGTCAGGCATCCATACTATAAGGAAGTTATTTAATAAAATTTGACTTTTTAAAAAAGAAATCAGACAAAACTCCAAAACCGAATGCCCATAATTTGCCAATAGTTTTTCTCCAAAAAATCAAGTGTCAATTCAAATCATGAAACTCTTTCGAATAGACTCTCTGAAAACTCAACTTTTTCTAGTTGATGCCTAAAAAACTTAAAACATTTGGATTATCAAACAAAAATCCAGCACAAACAACCCAAAATTATTGAGAAACCTGAAGATAAAAAACATGTTGTCATTGTTAAAGGGACCTCTGCCATTGTCTTCTACATGTCTACAATTTAACGTTTTAGCTGAAGTATTTTTGGATTTGGATTTTTAGCAGCTTTGGAGGATAATAAATCCGATATTCTTTCCACTTTAAAACTCAACCAGAAAAATTTGAGGCTTCATAAATAGGCCAGAAGAGTGAAATTTGGAGGACCGCAGGGCATTATAGGCCCATAATGCCATATGTGTATTTTAATATGAATAAAGACACAAAATTTTACATCATCCTGTGTGCGGTCCTCTGAATTTCTCTCTTTTATGCTACACAATGTGGGACAAGAAGGGACACCGACACCTGGTAATATACTTCCGGAACTTGTTTGCAGGATCTTCTACGACACAGTGAGCTTCAGTGGTGACTTTCCGCTTATGTTTCCATTCATAAATTGGCCCCCGAGCTTATCCTATAAAACCCCTTGTTAGGGCTTTGTTTATCTGTGTGCAATCCATATGAGTGCACACTACTACTGATTTTTCATATTTTTTATTATTTATTTATATTGTTTTTTATTATTTTGTTAAATTATTTACCATTCCCTACTCCTGTATCTCCAAACATGCCTTTTTTAAGATAGTGTAGTGCAGTCCAGTGGGAGAGGGAGAAAAGGTGGGTGATGCTGTGGTGCTGGGCTACTGGCTTTGAGCATTCTATTCCACAACACCCCAACCCATGTGCTATGCCAGTCTGGGTAATGCTGAGCTGAAACTGATGCATGACATCACAGCAAGCAGAGACGGTGCTACACTGGCTCACTTAGGCCACTTCTTCTTTCCAGGCAATTTGTCTGCCAGATCAGTGCTGGGGGGACTCACCACAGTCCCCATTGCATTCCCCAACTTCACTGTAGAAGAAAAGAGGTTCCGCCTAAATATTCGGAAGGGGTTTTTTACAGTGAGAGCTGTGAAGATGTGGAATTCTCTCCCTGAATCAGTTGTACAGGCTGATACATTAGATAGGTACAAGGAAGGGTCGGATGCTTTATTCACCAGTAGCTCCTCCCAGCAGACAGGAGGGAGCCAATGAGATTAGAGGAGGGAAAGGGGTGTTACAGGGAGAGCTGGGAAGTGAATCAGGGGTACAGGCTGATACATTAGATAGGTACAAGGAAGGGTCGGATGCTTTATTCACCAGTAGCTCCTCCCAGCAGACAGGAGGGAGCCAATGAGATTAGAGGAGGGAAAGGGGTGTTACAGGGAGAGCTGGGAAGTGAATCAGGGGTACAAGCTGATACATTAGATAGGTACAAGGAAGGGTCGGATGCTTTATTCACCAGTAGCTCCTCCCAGCAGACAGGAGGGAGCCAATGAGATTAGAGGAGGGAAAGGGGTGTTACAGGGAGAGCTGGGAAGTGAATCAGGGGTACAGGCTGATACATTAGATAGCTTTAAGAAGGGGTTGGATGGCTTTTTAGCAAGTAAGGGAATACAGGGTTATGGGAAATAGCTCATAGTCCAAGTTGATCCAGGGACTAGTCCGATTGCCATTTTGGAGTCAGGAAGGAATTTTTCCCCCTCTAAGGCAAATTGGAGAGGCTTCAGTTGGGTTTTTTGCCTTCCTCTGGATCAACTTGCAGATAGGTAGTTAAAAAAAAAAAAAAGGTTGAACTCGATGGACATGTGTCTTTTTTCAACCTTACTTACTATGTTACTATGTTACTGTAAAGAACCACCTATGTTACTTCAAATGAAAGTTCTTTTCCTCTAGTCTGAAGGGGAGGCCTCTGGTACGTGATTCTCTTTATGGGTAAAAAGGTCCCCTGCTATTTGTCTATAATGTCCTCTAATGAATTTGTAAAGTCTAATCATGTCCCCTCACAAGCGCCTTTTTTCCAGAGAAAACAACCCCAACCTTGTCAGTCTCCCCTCATAATTTAACTCTTCCCTCCCTCTAACCAGTTTAGTTGCACTTAGTCTCTGCACTCTCTCCAGCTCATTTATATCCCTCTTAAGGACTGGAGTCCAAAACTGCCCCCATACTCCAGATGAGGCCTCACCAGGGACCTATAAAGAGACACAATTATGTTTTATCCCTTGAGTTAATGCCCTTTTTATACAAGACAGAACTTTATTTGCTTTAGTAGCCACAGAATGACACTGCCCAGAATTAGACAACGTGTTATCTACAAAGACCCCAAGATCCTTCTCATTTAAGGAAACGCCCAACACACTGCCATTTGGTGTATAACTTGCATTTATATTATTTTTGCCAAAGTGCATAACCTGCATTTATCAACATTGAACCTCATTTTCCAGTTTGCTGCCCAGTTTCCCAATTTAGACAAATTAGACATGATGATGTTGAAGAGCTGGCCCCACAGAGGTAGGAGACCCCATCTACTACTGCTAGGGGGGGACAGGCTGAGGGGCATCACTACACCATGATCCAAGGGCACCGGATGTACTTTTGGGGACCAACAGCATTTGGCTGCCAAGTCTACCAAGGCAGGAAAGTGGAGGCCTGCACTTCAGTGGTGTGGGCATTTTTTCATGTGCTAGTCCAAGGACCAGTTGCAGTGTGCAACTTCTACTGGCATTTAAATTTGCACAGCTGGGGTCACATATCGGAATTACAGCCTTACAGTCGCATATTAAAGAGAAATAAGGGGATTCAGAGGCTCACAGTTGGAAGTTGCTGATGAATCTGCTAAAGCTAACAAACCCTGTTGTGACATCACACTAAACAGGTTTGGGTGATGCGCTGGAGTAGGCTAGTAACACAGTGCAAGGAATACAAAGAGGGCATATCTGGGGTACTTTAGCACAGAGCTGTCACAGCAGATGAGGCAGCTGACTACTTCACCCCTTTGAGCAGGCCACACATGTTGTTAGCAGGATCAAAGCATGTGTGAGTAATAGTTTTTCTTGCCAAGCATATATTAGATGAGCTACTAGATAAGGGGTATATGCCTGAAGAGGACAAGAGGGAGGTCAGGTGCTGTAGGCAGGTAGGCAGGACAAATAAGAGATGCTGCTCAATAAGGAGGATGGAAGAGGGGAGGACTGGGTGCCTACAGAGCAAGGGGAGCAGAACCAAGGCACATTTCACCAATGCACCTCAGCTATTGTCCATGACTGGGAGAGCAGAAGGAGGTTGGAGATGATCTGCAGGATCCAGAGAGCAGTCAGGAAGAGGTTTGTAGGGGACATCTCTTTTACATGGCTGCCCTTATGCAGACATGCTCAGGTCAATAGCATCAAAGACCCGGATGATTACTGGGTGGCCACCATGCTAGACCTACATTACAAGTAAAAGCTAGGGGAATACATTTCATCTAACCAGAAAAAGACTCAGTTGAAGAGGGTCATGTGCTCTACATTAATGGAGAGTATTGTAGCCCGCTCGCACACCCTGGCCTTCGAAAGTTCAGCGCCTGGTGCACGGTGTTGGAGGGATCAGCACCCTTCTCAACAAACAATCCAAGAAAACACTGGCACTTAAGGCAAGCAAATGCAGGGTTATACCCTTGCGAATTTTATTCTGCAAATGTGCAACGTTTCAGGGTCAGACCCGTTTGTCAAGCATGCTTGACAAAGGGGTCTGACCTGAAACGTTGCACATTTGCAGAATAAAATTCGCAAGGGTATAACCCTGCAATTGCTTGCCTTGAGTGCCAGTGTTTTCTTGGATTCTACATTAGTGGAGACCTTTCCCCAGCCACTTCTCAAACCTCTACCACTCCATAGATGCAACAGACATGGTGGAGGTCTAGCTGGTGCAGCAGTCTGAGAGGTGGGGATCTGATGGATGCGTGGAAAATTTCATTGAGCCTTGACAAGCAGCAGCAGCCAAAGTTGCCACCAAGACACCTAGACAATATGTCAGCTCAATCAGTGCCCAGAACTGGCTTGAAAAGCTACGGAGGTGCTAGCTTGTCCCCTGGTCAGTGTTCTGTCACAGTGTGCCTTTACTGCTGCAGGGGTAGTGGACATTGAGACTTACTATCCACTGGCAGTGTGGACATTCATTACAATGAAGTTGGCATATCAAAGTGTCCATTGCTGATATCACAGAGTAGCCTTCCTCTCTCCAAAGCTGCCTCATCCTCCACTGTACCCTCCTCCCATTGATTCCTCCTCACTAGTTTTCCCTTTTGTGGATAAGTCTATAGGTAATTCCAGTGGCAGAAAGGGGTGAAGAAAGAAAGGTGGCCGTCTGTATGGCTGATATGAAACTGTGACTTAAATGGAGATCTTCCATGCCTGTGCTGAAACCTGATTTAGAGCTATCATCCAAAAAAAACCCATAATGTATAGAAAGTACAACACATCGGGGCAAATCTATCAAGGGTCGAAGTGAAAATTTGAATTAAAAAAAGTAGAATTTCTAGATAATTTTTGTGTACTTTGACAAGGTAATATTCCTAATTCTATTTGACTGTACTGTCTCTTTAAAAATTCAACTTCTACCATTTGAAATCTAAAACCTGCTGAATTGCTGTTTTTGCCTAGAACCTACTTGGAGTCAGTTGGTGGACTTTGAAAAATCGAAGTTTTTTTTGGAAAAACTGTGATTCAAATTCGATCGATTTCTCCATTACTTCAATTCATACGATTTGAATTTGAATGAAAATGGCCTATTCACCCAAAAACGGGAGCTGCAGCTTGTTGAGAAGCAATCTAAAATACAAAAAAACATAAACATTGTTGAAAAACCCTGCTATGAGAAATACACTGATAAATGAGAGGTGGCATGCTGAGATATCAGATATCACTGCTGCGCTAGGGACCTGAGTTTCATCTGCCCAGTATAATATCTGCAAGAAGTTTGCTCAGGCCTTTTCTATGAGGGCTACCTGAACGTTTCTTTCATATACCAAAACAATACAGAAAGAATTATTGACTCCCGATTTATCCTAGTGGTGCCTAAGACTGTAAGCTCCTCTAGGGCAGGAACTCATATGAATAATGAACCTTCTCTTTAAAGAACTGTGTGACATGTGAGTCCAATTAGCAGTGAAGGAACCAGATGACAGACCTCACAATAAAATGTCCCGCTTTTCTTTAAATATAGTTTGTACATCAAACAAGGGGATGCACAAAATGAAACAAACCACAAATAATATCCTACTCTTGTCCAGAGGCTAAATAAAACATGGTGATGAGAATGAGGCCCAGCTGTTATTACAAATGGAGGAGGTTTCACAAGTAGGTCAAGTTATTAATAGGGGGGAATTCATTGGCTGGGGTAATGGGGTTGCCAAGTTCATCTAGCGACTGACAACTTTTTATTTCAGCTCATTGAAGAACCTACTAGCAATAATTCTCATGTAGACCTTGAATTAACTCATATTATTAATATTTAGTATTAATATATAATATTATTATTTATTAATTATTCATATTATATATAAATAATAATAATAGTATTATTAACATGCATTTATATAACTTTTTATTTCAGCTCATTGAAGAACCTACTAGCAATAATTCTCATTTGGACTTTGAATTAACTAATATTATGAATATGAATTATTAATATCTAACTGTATTATTTATTAATTATTTATATTATTTATAAATAATAATAGTATTATTAACATGCATTTATATAACTTTTTATTTCAGCTCATTGAAGAACCTACTAGCAATAATTCTCATTTGGACCTTGAATTAACTAATATTATTAATATGAATTATTAATATCTAATATTATTTTTTATTAATTATTCATATTATATATAAATAATAATAGAATTATTAACATGCATTTATATAACTTTTTATTTCAGCTCATTGAAGAACCTACTAGCAATAATTCTCATTTGGACCTTGAATTAGCTAATATTATGAATATGAATTATTAATATCTAATATTATTATGTATTAATTATTAATATTATATATACATAATAGTATTATTAACATGCATTTATATAACTTTTTATTTCAGCTCATTGAAGAACTTACTAGCAATAATTCTCATATGGACCTTGAATTAACTAATATTATGAATATGAATTATTAATATCTAATATTATTATTTATTAATTATTAATATTATATATACATAATAGTATTATTAACATGCATTTATATAACTTTTTATTTCAGCTCATTGAAGAACCTACTAGCAATAATTCTCATTTGGACCTTAATTCAACTAATATTATGAATATTAATTATTTATATCTAATAGTATTATTTATTATGTATTAATATTACATATAAATAATAATATTATTATGAACATGTATTTATATAGCGCAAACATATTTCGTAGCACTGTATAATAATAGTGAACTCATGCCTGCATCAAGCGCTCACTGACATATCCACCGGAGTCACTAATCTTGATAACAATGCAACTTTATTAAAACTTTATTAAAACACACAATGTGACAACAACTTGGCAGTGGGTGTGCAAAAACGTACGCGTTTCGTGCCTCTATACTCGGCACTTCCTCAGAGTCTAGTGTGCATCACGTGTTATCATGTTTAAATAGGGTCACAGATATGTGTCAATCAGAGTGTTTCAGCTAAAGTGCATACATAGTAATAAAATTCCGAATTGATAAAGAACCTTTTAAAAACATATTGTTTTCATTTTAGTTTGAGGGTGTTTTCTCATTTCACAAAGCAATTTTTTTTAAAAGGTTCTTATGTTTTAAAAAATTCGGAATTTTATTACTATAATTGTGCAAACTTTGCCAGCACAAGGGCTGTATGATATTAACTGGGAAAGTCTTTTCATCGGGTTAAACACAGAACAAAAATGGGACATATTTAATGTGCTGCTTAGTTAAAATACATTGTATATGTCAGTATGTTCCCCCTATAAGCAAGGAATGTTGTCACATAACAAAACCTTTAGTTAGCAGATACGTTGAAAGTAGACCAATAAACATACAGTAGTTTAATGTCAAACAACCCAATCATAAGCCCTGATTTCCAGTAATGAACTGAACTTTTACTATAATTCTGATAATAAGAGAGTGCCATGAATATTATTTTACTCGGCACTTCATCCATGGCAAGTGAAAAGTGACTTCGTACGTAACCAAGCAGTCTGTGGGCCAATCAGTTAGCAGCGCATTGAGTCAGCCCATGTATTGGACATGGGCTTATAGTACATTTTTAGACAAAAATTCTCCCTTTGTGCTCAGACAGGTGAATTACAACTTTTGGCAATGCTTATAATATGGGACTGAACCCAGACTGGGTATAGCACATGGGCAGGACTGTTGTAGAATAACCAGCATCACAGCTTGACCCACCTTTCCTTTATCTCCCACAGCCCCCCCCCCCATACTGGACTGCACTACAATATCAAAAATAAATAAATAATATATCAATAAGTAAATAAATAAAATAATATATCAATAAAAAAACAGAAATCAAGAAAATTGTTAAAAATCAGTAGTATTGTGCACTCATATAGAATGCACAAAGACAGACAAACATTGAATAAGCTTGTTGGCCTATTTTAAGGGGAAAAACAACTTGAATTTTTCAAGATTTATATTGCTCCAAAACCTGCTAAAAATGCGAATCCGCAAATAATCCAGTTAAAACCTGTTGAAATCAAGTACAAGTCAATGGCAGATGGTCCCTTTAACATCGGAACATGTTTTTTACCTTAAAAAGTTTCTGGATAATTTTGGGCTGTTTGTTATGGTTTTTGTTTGATAATCTGAACTATCTAAGTTTTTCAGTTGACAACTCTAAAAATGAAATTTGTCTTTAAATGGAAAATGATTGAGGCTTGATGGAAACTTAGAAATGAAAGAAAACTGTAGGATGAGTGAAGTCATTCAGCAAAGAGCAGCCATCATTCTATACTGCATGGATAAGGGAATCCATTTGGCATTACAGACATGAGGTTTTTATACCTTTGATGTCCATTCGTAGTGTTCATTCAACGCTTGATTTTGTTGCACCTTTTTTCTCATATATTTTTTTCAACAAAAATTATTGATTAATTAAGGACATTTGGGTTTGGGAGTTTGGCCCAATTTTTTTTAAAAAGTGAGAGTGAGAAAAAGTTAAGTTCTAATTAATAACCCCCTGGCTTACTACCAAATATCAATCCACTTGGGTTCTGAATCCGATACGGAACCTTAAACATGTACATTTAGATTTAGTTGAATTCTACTTTTGGATACAGCAGTGTATGGAGCACTGAGATGGGTCTTGGGAATGTGGTGTGTTGCGGTATTGTCAAAAACATTTTTGGTTTGTGTTGATAACATACACTGAAAATTGTAGAATTGTACATATTTAGTAAAGCAAAGGGTTAATATTTTTAGGTAGATATAAATGTGAAAAGCCTTGAAATAAATTGGTCCTTCTATTTGCAAGTAATATTTTCTCCTTCTCCCCCAGGGAGTTTCCTGTGAGTGTCTGTTATACAAGTCCCAGGGGCAGTTACACAATTGATCTTCTGTTCCTTTCCAAAGGTATAAAAACCTCATGTCTGTAATGCCAAATGGATTCCCTTATCCATGCAGTATAGAATGATGGCTGCTCTTTGCTGAATGACTTCGCTCATCCTACAGTTTTCTTTCATTTCCAGTTTCCAACAAGCCACAAAGGTCATTTTCCATTTAAAGACAAATTTCTCACCTCTTTTAGATGCTATAAGATGCTATGGAATCAAAGAGAAGATTTGCTTCTGCTGACAAAATCTTTCATACTAATGTAGTATAACAGAGCTGAGAGTACAGATGGTAGAGACAGAGACAGACAGTAGTAAAATTCTGACTAATCCCAAACTAAGCTTTTCTCCTTGGTTTCTTTTGTTTTTTTCTTTCTTAAATGTAAAGGTGCAAAGCCAATGATTTTGTTTTTAATAATTATTTTGTTTAACATATTTATTTGTTGTTTAATTGTGGGAACTTTGAGCATATTCATATTTTATTTTATTCATTGGTTGGCGAAGAAATGTACAGTGGTCAAATGATTATGCATCTAATATCTGAGGAGTCATTTACCTAGACCTCAGGCAGAGCAAGAGCACTTAGGGGTATAAAGGCAATCCTATTAGTGGTATCTGTAATTCTTTAAGTATAAGGCCCTGATATGACCTGTCTCCACCAGGGCTCTATATATCGCATGTCTGAAAGACGACCCAGGCAAGTTATGGTAATGGTAGGAGGTTGGAAGGGAGATGCTTATGTACCTTCATGAAAACAGTGTTATAAAACACATTTAGTGCTGTATACTAAAAGAAGCTGATATGCCTGAGGAGGAGGAGAGGGAGGGCAAGTCCTGAAGGCCAGCAGGTAGGATGAGGAAGAGATGCTGCTTGATAAGGAGGGGGAGGTCAGGGTGCCTAAAGCAAGTGGAGCAGAACCAAGGCACATGTGACCCACACACCTCAGCAATTGTCCATGGATTACATGGTGCAAAGTACATTGCTGCCTGCACCCTTTTATGCATTTGGCACCATGCTTTCCATGACACCACCCCAACCTAAAGAGAGAGGCAATAATATGTTCTTCTTTGCAGGAGAATTATTTCATCTTTGTCATTTCTTCAGACATCCCATAGAAAACCTCAAAGGGAATTGATTTTTCATATAATATGAAACCCCCTTTTTGGATTTCAGAACTCTCAGATAATAAATGAGTTCCTCTTTGTTCTGTTTCTCTGCATTTATATTTTGACATTATTTGGAAACCTTCTTCTAGTTATGTTAGTATTAACAGTCCCTGCTCTGAGATCTCCCATGTACGTCCTTCTCTCCCAGCTGTCTCTGTCTGAGGACCAAACCGTCAGCAGTGTTAACTGGTCACCTATTTAGAAGCAACATCTTATTATTTGTTATTGGTTGCTGCACCAAGTCTAAAGCTGGCCATAGATGCTGAGATTTTTAAAAGATCAGATCCTGATCGTGAGACGACGATCTTCTCAGAACGATCGTACGATCGTACAAATTTACCATCAACTAAAAAGACCAATTTACCAGGAAAACAAAGGGGAGCTGCCCCTATGTTTGGCCCTGCAAACATAGATAGATTGTACTGGGACCGACAAAGATTTTTTGACCTGGCCGATCAATTACCCGACAGATGTCGGCCGAAAAATCGTAAGATGTACGATCGTTCGAATACCACTAACCGCACGATAATTTAGAAGGATTGGTCGGGCTTACCTAAAATCGGTCGTTCGGCAAGAAGAATCGTCGCGTCTATGGGGAGCTTAACATTGTGTTTGTATTACACATGAGGGATTACTCTTAAAGGGGCAGATTTATCAAAGGTCAAAGTGAATGTTCGAATTAAAAAACTTTGCTTGATTCGAAGGGTTAAATCGTTCAATCATACGTTTTTACTTCGATAGTACTTCGATCAAATACGGTCGTTTTCGCTGGACAAAAATATTCTACAATTGAAGTACTCAAATTCGATGATCGAGTTTTTTTACTTCGAAATTCGATCCTTGATAAATATGCCCCTTATACTTTGTACCAAGATGGTTTGAAACATTGAGTACTGTCCTACAGGGGTAAATCTGGAAATATGCAGTATATTCCAAAATTCATTAGGAGAATGGCTGAGAGATTTCACTCTTAAACGCAACGGAATAACTTTCTTCTTTTGTTTCCAGGCAATGGAAAAGCTGAACCAGTCATTATCTATATCTTTCATCCTTTTGGGGTTTCAGAACTCTCAGATAATAAATGAGTTACTCTTTGTTCTGTTTCTCTGCATTTATATTTTGACATTATTTGGAAACCTTCTTCTAATTATGTTAGTATTAACAGTCCCTGCTCTGAGATCTCCCATGTACGTCCTTCTCTCCCAGCTGTCTCTGTCTGATATCTTGCTCACTACCAACATTACTCCAAACTTGCTTAGGTTATTGTTGAACAGAGGTGCAACCATAACTCCTACTAGTTGTATCACACAATTTTACTTCCATGGTTTATCAGTAGCATTAGAATGTTTAATTCTCACAGTTATGTCCTATGACCGATATCTGGCCATCTGTTACCCACTTCATTATGTCTCCATTATGGATTTCAGGCTTTGCCTTTGCTTCAGTCTTTGTTCTTGGGTCTTAGGCTTTATATTAAACTCCTTTCTAAATCTTCTTGTATGTCGTTTGCAGTTCTGTGGCCCATTTGTTATAGATCATTATTTCTGTGACTTTTCCCCTCTTCTTGAACTTTCCTGCTCAGACTATAAAGCTGTGGAAATCACAGATATGATTTTGGCCATACCTTTTGTGATGTTGCCCTTTTGCTTCATCATTTACACTTATGTTTCCATTGGCCTTGCCATTCTCAGGATCTCCTCTACTGAAGGAAGACACAAAGCCTTCTCCACTTGCAGCTCCCATTTAATAGTTGTGTGCACCTACTTTGGGACTCTGATAGCAGTTTATATGGCACCATCGAAAGGACATGGATTCAACATGAATAAGTTACTGTCTCTTTTATATACAGTTGGAACCCCATTTTTTAATCCAGTCATATATAGTCTGAAAAACAATGAGATAAAAGTTAATTTAGTTAAATGTATTGTACAAGCTGGGGGGGATATATTGTAGATGACCGGTATACTGTATATCCCCATTCTTTAGGTTTTAAAACTACCTCTTTAAGAGACACCATGGGGTTAACCAGCCAGAGGTGGGCTGGACATCCAAGGGGTGTTTAATGGAGATGAGCAGCAGGTGAAAGGGGTGGAAGTTTATCACAAGTGCTGAGTTGAACAGAGAATGTTGTCTCTCTAAAGACTGGATGTTATATGTTTGGCAAGTTAACTATTCTTATTTTGGATTTATATAAGTGAAGCTTTTTTGTTTTCTGTACCACTGCTTACTGCTGAAAGCTTAACTTGAGTTGAGAAAAATAAACAGACTGTTTACCTTCAATCTGGAGTGGCCTGCATGTCTGGTGGAAAACCCCACTGTGATCCCCCAAACTTCACAGTATCTTGAATCAATTAGTCTTATGACTATGGAAACACAACTATGGAGATTAAAGTTGCTTAACTGATATGTTAATGTCATAGACTTATGGCAATATTCAGTTCTCTATTCACAACCAACAAAAATCATCATTACATTGAAAAATCAGTTTTACATACCGTGATTTTAAGTTTTTCCATATTGCTCTTTTTTTTTAGTCTCACCAATATATATAATCTATAATGCATTTTCCTGATATATTTTTGAAAATTCTAGAGAGTCTATAAAACAAAAGGAAGGGAATTCAGATGAAAATAATATAAATATCGCAAACCTGTATTTTGCATAGTCCTCTGGGAAGTTTGTCGACAGTTAAGAACTGGGTCTGATTTAAGGTTGGGAGGGGTGATGTTTCCCTATCCTGGGTTAACATATTTTCTGGCAGTTCAGTAACTGACCAGGGATTATCAGGATTTGCTAATTTATTTGGCCAATTAGGGGGCAAATTTACTTACTTACTGAAGTTGCACCAGTGTTGACTTTGCCGCACTTCACCAGGCGACGTTTCACCAGGGCGCCGCTAGTTCACTAAAATCCAAAATTGCGCTCAGGGAGGCGAAAGGAAGCAAAGTTGCGCTACTGTTAATTCATCAAGCAAAGTGAAGTTACGCTAGCGATGCCTAATATGCATACGCCGCCAAGTTAAAGTACAATGGACGTAGTAGCAAATACATTACACTACACAAGCCTGGGAAACCTTCATAAAATAAAATAGAGTTGTTATTTTGCCCTATACAAGTGCCCACTGTATAGTTTAGGTGCCATATGTTAGGAAATGTAGGGGTGAAGGAGGGTACCCCCAAAAAAATTTACGATTTTTTGCAGCCTATCACCCTTAAAAAAGTAAAAGACGCAAGCCCTATCTACTCTATTGCACTTCGTCTGGTCTGAGGTGGCGAAGGCTAATCTGGCACAAGAGGTAACGTTCAGTAAAATGCGCAAGTTAGTGAATTAGCGTAGGTACATCCCTTCTCCATAGCGCAACTTTGTCTGGCATGAGGGTGCGAAGTAGCGCTAGAGTAGGTCCATTCGCTAGCGAATTTACGCCAGCACCCGTGAATCGGTGAAGTAACGAAATGACGTAACACTGGTGAATTTGCACTAGAGTTAGCCACTTCGCACTTTAGTGAATTTGACCCCATGAGTTAGAGTTAGGACCAGAGTAGTTACAGAGCAGCCTGATGTTCCTATGAAAAAGTAGAAGAATAACCAATCCTGGTTGTCACCTGGCAGAGTATGGAATCAAGTGTGCAGACTTCCGGATAGAGGTATATCCCACAGAAGTTGCACTTAAAGGGCAATGTACTCGGATTGGACATTTTCAAATGAGACGAATCTGCAGACTGCCATTGGTACATGAACCAATTAATAAGCACTGCTTTTTAGTATCTATTCATGAGTATGTGCTGAGTAACTGTATAGTATCATTTGTGATCATCCTCTAAGACACGGGTCCCCAACCTTTTTTTACCCGTGAGCCACATTCAAATATAGAGAGAGTTGGGGAGCAACACAACACATGGTAGACCCAATGTGGTCTACAAGAGGCTCTACTTGGCACTGTACTTAGTTTTTATGTAATTAAAACATGCTTCTAAGCCTGGAATTCAAAAATAAGCACCTGCTTTGAGGACACTGAGAGCAACATCCAAAGGGTTGGAGAGCAACATGTTGCTCACAAACTAATGGTTGGGGTTCACGGCTCTAAGAGTTTGCTTTTCATTTCTGCAAATAAAATGTTATTTATTTTTTGGTTTTAAGAACCAGATGTTCCCAAATTATTCTGAGATTTAGTTCTCAGTGTGAATTCAGTGTGGTTCACACCTTCCTCCAAGATTACAGCTGGGGCCCAACTGAAAGGAAAGAGTTGCTCTACTGGGAGTTGGATCTGGATGTAAGAGGCCCGAAGGCTCAGACAGGAGTAGTGGACCTAGGAGGAAGCACCAGTCCAACAGATCGCAGTACAGACAAGGATTTAGAAAGAGAGTGGTCAAGTCCAGGCAATATGGTCGGTTCAGGCAGCAAGGGTTCAGTAAACAGGAACAGGCAAAGATCAATAGACAAGGTCAAGATAAACACTAGAAGAGCACCCAGGAACCCACAAGGAAGAACCTATTGTAGGGCAAGATGAGCAGTGTCTCAGCGTCTTTTATAGGCCTCCTTTGGCGCCAAAATTAGACGCAGTGACGTCATGACGCTGGCGTCCTCACACATGCGTTTTTGATGCTGGCGTCCATTCTGATGCTGACGCTTCGGCACCGGCGACCAATCCGACGCCGGTGCCCTGTTTGACGCCATCGTGATGTCACCGAGCTGCGACCAGGAGGAACCACATGGAGGATGCCGCCATCTTGGGACACGCCATCTTGGGACACGCCATCTTGGGACGCCAGGTAAGATTTCCTTACAGTGGATGAGCAAAGTCTTGGTAAAATTAAGTTTTAAGAAGCTCATAAACAAAAAGGTTTTACAAAAGTATTACATTATACTCATAGGGGCACTTCGCCAGGCGTATTTTCGCCAGCGCTCCGCAAATTCACTAAATTCCGAAGTTGCGCACAGGGGTAGCGTAAGTTTGCAAAGTTGCGCTAGCTTCAATTCGCCAAGCGAAGCGAAGTTTCGCTAGCGATGGTTCATTTGCATACGGCGCCAAATTCAAATTTCAATGGAGGAACACGTATCAGCACTACAAATGCCTAGAAAACCTTCAAAACAGCAAATAAAATTTTTATTTTGCCCTACACATGTGCCCAGTGTCTTGGTAAGTTGCCATGAGTCAGGAAATGTAGGGGGGAAGGAGTGGAGCCCCAAAAATATTTTCGATCTTTTTCAGCCTATCACCCATCATGTAGAAAACATGCGTGACGAAAAACAGGTGGCGAAGGAAGTCTAGCGTAAAAGGTAGCGTTAAGAACAATGCGCAAGTTAGTGAATTTGCGTAGTTACATCCCTAGCGAAAATTCGCCTGGCGTAAGGGTGCGAAGTAACACTAGTGAATTTATGCCAGCGTTCGTTAGTGAATTTGCGAAGTACCGAAAATGCCAAATGCTAGCGAATTGACGCTAGCGTTCGGCGCTTTGGCGCTTAGTGAATTTGCACCCTAGTATCAAGGAGTTGTAGGAGGACAAGCTTGGATCTACAAAATATAAACACAATTTGAAAAATAGAGTGGATGCAAACAGAACACATGGCTACTTGATTAGGGCTCTGGGCCCGAAACATGTTGTGTGCAATAAAGAGCACCTAGCAGCAAGTTCTGCCTCTTCGTTTGCTTTTCTCTCAGCTCTCTTGTTAATTGACTTCATTTCCTACACCTGGAGTGGGGGTGCCTTGCTGAGATTGAGAGCACAGCTGCCAATCCCCCAGTCACTCTAATACATTGTCCAGAACACATGGCTTATATGAAATTGAGGTTAAACAGTCTACAATATCACTGCTTGAGGATCTGATGTAATGGATCCAGGGTAACCATATAGGACCATACACCTGACTTTATCTTTTTAAGTCTTCTAATTTCTTCTACAAGATTTAACCATTCAGAAAGTGTAGGAGGAGATATAGATTTATATTACCCAGGAATGAGTGTTTTTGTGTCCTGAACAAGTTGAAGAGGCAAGTTAATAATATACCCAGTATGTATAACAGGGTGGAACCATACCAAAACATCATATCAGTTATAATATGATTTACTTTATAAATGGAAGCACTTAAGGCAGATCAATAGGTGTGCAACTCAAGACATGAAAGCCAAATATGAGTGAAAGAATTCTTCCATTCCATGTTGTGTTCATCCCATTCTATAGGCTGTAATTTTTGTTAAAAATTGATTATAACACTATAAATCTCTAGGATGATTTCCCCAATGTTTTGGGATACAAGCCAGAATCCTAATCCTAGAAATCACATAACCTAATACATTGATTTTTGTAAATGCTCCAGCATATAAAAGTCTTCTTTCGAACTAAATTCTAAATGACTAATAATTATTTTTTTAATCAATATTTCACTTTGAGCCTCTCCATATTTTAGTTTGAGGGTTCTTTTTTATAGAAAATTCAAAATTTTCTCACTATTTTCTGAAAACCGCTGAGATCAAATCCTCAAAGACTTTTTCCCCCTATTTATCAATACATACATTTTCGTGAAAATTTCTTGTGACCCAATAAAATCGTCAATAAATCAGAACCTCATGATTTTTTTAATTTTTTTCGTCCAAAAACGGTGACTTTTTCGAAGTATTGGATGAAAACCATGGAATCTTTGGATTTTTGAATGAAACCCAGCCCAGATCACGATATATTCCAATTGCAAATGGGACATCTGACATTTGTCTTCTACATGAACTTGGTAGGTCTGAGTTGGAGTCCTTTTTTATTCAGACTTTTAACACTATCGAGGTTTAATAAATCTTGAAAATTTTGAGTTTTTTTCTACAAAATTTGTGTTTTTCCCCTTTAAAAGTCTGACTGGAAAAAATTTACTTTAATAAATAACCCCTTAAGTGTGGGAATGGATATGCAAATTTGAAGCAGCGCAGGTGGTTCTTCAAAGTGGGGCCAGTGAGGTTGGGGAATGCACTGCTGGATGATGTGATGCTGATTCTGTTTATGCCTTTAAGAGTGGCTTGGATGTTTTCTTGGACAAGCAGAAAATCTACGGCAATTATGATACTAAACTCTATAGTGATTATAGATATGATTATATATAGTTTATGTGAGTGTATAGAGGGGTCAGTAATTGTCACATAGTAACGCTGTTTCCAATAACCCCATATATGTAGATTCTTGACTACATTATCATTTTTATGTTTTACATATTTTATTAATTACATAGTCACAGTTAATACTTTGCTGCTGTAGAGGTGGAGGAAGCTCCTAGGACTGGCACATAGCATGGTCAGTGGTTAGTGTGCCAACCAACGTCAGCAAGTCTGCACCACACATGCTTATGAGGGACCTAGTGCCACAAGTTTTGAGCAAACCTTAGAGGAAGCAGGTTCAGAAACCTGTGAAACGTGTATAGGAGAGGTCTTTTATGGACTAAGATTTTAACCATTGGCCTACACAGACTTCTGAAGAACAATTTGAAATGCACATGATTTTGATGCGGTGTGTGAATAGTCACGTGTAACCTTTTGTATCAATACAGCCAATACAACAGTATTACATTATTTTACTTTCTGCACATCTATGTAGTATCAGGAGAAGCACATTTATTCTCTAATCTGATTTTGAAGAGCCAATACCCTCTGATCTGACAGACCTATTGACATCTGCCTTGAGTCTATTACAAAATCGAGAAATTGTTTCTGTCTTGAGGGATGGAGGGAAGATTTCTTGAAATTCACTATCCACCCCAGATCCTCTAGAACTGCGAGCATTCTCTGAATATGACTTGTCAGCAGTGAAGCTGTTATGGCTTTTATTAGGCAATTGTCCAAATAGGGGACAATATGAATCCCTTCTTCTCTGAGACTGGCTACTACGGCTACCATCAGACTTTGTGAAGACTCTGGGGGCAGATGTGATTCCAAAGGGAAGAGCCTGAAACTGGAAATGTCGCAGCTGATTGTTGACAAACACTGCTACCCTTAAAAATCTTCTGTGCTTTGTAAAAATTGGAAGATGCAATACGTGTCTCTTAAATCTAGAGTGGCTAAAAAATCTCCCTCTTCTAAAATCTTATCTTATTGATTCCATCTGAAAATGTTTCCTTCTGATGAATCTGTTTAACCTTTGCGGGTCATACAAAAAGTTCCATTTGGCTTTGGATCCAAAAAAAAATCTGGAATATGTTCCTATACCTTCTTCCAAACATGGAACTTTCTCCCATCTGAAGAAATTTTAGCACCAATTCTTCCAGTGCTTGCTGGATGTGAATAGGCTCTTTGGGTAATGCAAAATTGTTATGGAGGTTTTCTTACAACTCTATATTGTAACCTACTTCTACAAAATGTAACACCCAAGGATCGGCTACCAATGACTTCCACTGGTGAAAGAAAAAGCTAGACTGCCAACTGGAAAACCCAGTTTCTGAGAGCTCTGGACACCGCAGACAGTAAGAGGCTTGCACTGATTAGATGATGTGTAATAATTGCGTCTAAGGGAACATTCTGCTTTGCGGTCCTTATGACCTGAATCCTCTTCCACAGGAATGGTGGTCCTTTTAGATAGACGTCCTACCGCAATATCCACTTTAGGAGGTAATTCCCATACCTTAGTTTCTTCACTGATCGGAAACAATGTTTTAAATCTCTTACTAATTACTGGAACCGTATCCTGGTTCTTCCACTTAAACTCAATGAGATCTCTAATTACAGGGCGCACTGGAAAAACTTTCTGTTTCCTCTGAGACCATCCTTTCTCTGCTTCTACTGGATTTCCCCTCTTGATCTTCTAGAGCCATTCTGACAGCCTTAATTTATTTCAACACTGCTTCTGCTTGACTCCGGACACCTCTCCACATCTCCTGTCTCTCTCTGTATAATAGACTATTTCATCTCTGAAAAAGATTGCTGCAGAAAATTTTTCAGCCATCCAACAGAACCTTCAGTTTAGCCAAACAGTCTTCACAGCGTCCTCTTTCATAATTATCTGGTAACGGTACATCACATTCACGGCAAACCAAATGCCTAGACTTGGATTTCCTTTTCCCAGAAGGAGTTTCTTGACTAGACATCTGAAAAAAACATATGAAGAAAAAAGAACACTGTGGCATCAGTATAACCATCTGATATGAAGAGAGAGAGAGAGGACGTGAGCTCTACTTTAGGTTTTCCAGGTAACCAGCATTTAGAACCCAGCTCCAACATGTAGGTAAGTGCAGGCAGGCAAGGAAGAAACTCAGAACGCTACTATTTAAATTATTGCGCTAGAACCTGTGCGCTGACGTAATACGCAAGCACTCCAAGCACAAATGAGCGTGCTGAGACACTACGTCACCTGGCTGCTAGAAATACGGAAGTACCAGACCAAGCCGGCAAAAGGCTCTGCAAACTCACAGAGGGGCCTCACAACCCTGTGTTACTTCCCCTGCAAGGGCCACCAAACCTGCTGGTTCCTTGCCTGTCCTCAGCTCATTTAGAGCTGAAAGTAAAAAAGAAAAAAATCACCAGCTCCTACCATGCTACCAAAGGTAGGACAGAAAAAACATGAGGGGAGGAGGGAGGGGTGGGTCTTTTTATGGGATGAAACTTTTTTGTTCCTACTGTCCTACCAATAAGGGGGGGACCCAATTACCCATTGGTGTGCTGCAATTGGACTTTAAAGAAACTCCAGAAATCATGTAGAAGTGTATTTTTCCTGAAAGTTTCTGGATAATTTTGGGCTGTTTGTTCTTATTTTTGTTTGATAATCGGAACTATTCGTGTTTTTCAGTCGACAACTCTAAAAAGACATTTGTCTTTAAATGAAAAATTTGGCCCAAGTTTTTTTTTAAAACAGTGAGAGTGAGAGAAAGTTGAGTTCTAGTAAATAACCCCCTGGCTTACTACCAAATATCAATCCACTTGGGTTCTGAATCCGATATGGAACCTTAAACATGTACATTTAGATTTAGTTGAATTCTACTTTTGGATACAGCAGTGTATGGAGCACTGAGATGGGTCTTGGGAATGTGGTGTGTTGCGGTATTGTCAAAAACATTTTTGGTTTGTGTTGATAACATACACTGAAAATTGTAGAATTGTACATATTTAGTAAAGCAAAGGGTTAATATTTTTAGGTAGATAAAAATGTGAAATGCCTTGAAATAAATTGGTCCTTCTATTTGCAAGTAATATTTTCTCCTTCTCCCCCAGGGAGTTTCCTGTGAGTGTCTGTTATACAAGTCCCAGGGGCAGTTACACAATTGATCTTCTGTTCCTTTCCAAAGGTATAAAAACCTCATGTCTGTAATGTCAAATGGATTCCCTTATCCATGCAGTATAGAATGATGGCTGCTCTTTGCTGAATGACTTCGCTCATCCTACAGTTTTCTTTCATTTCCAGTTTCCAACAAGCCACAAAGGTCATTTTCCATTTAAAGACAAATTTCTCACCTCTTTTAGATGCTATAAGATGCTATGGAATCAAAGAGAAGATTTGCTTCTGTTGACAAAATCTTTCATACTAATGTAGTATAACAGAGCTGGGGGTACAGATGGTAGAGACAGAGACAGACAGTAGTAAAATTCTGACTAATCCCAAACTAAGCTTTTCTCCTTGGTTTCTTTTGTTTTTTTCTTTCTTAAATGTAAAAGTGCAAAGCCAATGATTTTGTTTTTAATAATTATTTTGTTTAACATATTTATTTGTTGTTTAATTTTGGGAACTTTGAGCATATTCATATTTTATTTTATTCATTGGTTGGTGAAGAAATGTACAGTGGTCAAATGATTATGCATCCGATATCTGAGGAGTCATTTACCTAGACCTCAGGCAGAGCAAGAGCACTTAGGGGTATAAAGGCAATCCTATTAGTGGTATCTGTAATTCTTTAAGTATAAGGCCCTGATATGACCTGTCTCCACCAGGGCTCTATATATCGCATGTCTGAAAGACGACCCAGGCAAGTTATGGTAATGGTAGGAGGTTGGAAGGGAGATGCTTATGTACCTTCATGAAAACAGTGTTATAAAACACATTTAGTGCTGTATACTAAAAGAAGGTGATATGCCTGAGGAGGAGGAGAGGGAGGGCAAGTCCTGAAGGCCAGCAGGTAGGATGAGGAAGAGATGCTGCTTGATAAGGAGGGGAGGACAGGGTGCCTACAGCAAGTGGAGCAGAACCAAGGCACATGTGACCCACACACCTCAGCAATTGTCCATGGATTACATGGTGCAAAGTACATTGCTGCCTGCACCCTTTTATGCATTTGGCACCATGCTTTCCATGACACCACCCCAACCTAAAGAGAGAGGCAATAATATGTTCTTCTTTGCAGGAGAATTATTTCATCTTTGCCATTTCTTCAGACATCCCATAGAAAACCTCAAAGGGAATTGATTTTTCATATAATATGAAACCCCCTTTTTGGATTTCAAACTCTCAGATAATAAATGAGTTCCTCTTTGTTCTGTTTCTCTACATTTATATTCTGACATTATTTGGAAACCTTCTTCTAGTTATGTTAGTATTAACAGTCCCTGCTCTGAGATCTCCCATGTACGTCCTTCTCTCCCAGCTGTCTCTGTCTGAGGACCAAACCGTCAGCAGTGTTAACTGGTCACCTATTTAGAAGCAACATCTTATTATTTGTTATTGGTTGCTGCACCAAGTCTAACATTGTGTTTGTATTACACATGAGGGATTACTCTTAAAGGGGCAGATTTATCAAAGGTCAAAGTGAATTTTCGAATTAAAAAGCTTGATTCGAAGGGTTAAATCATTCAATCGTACGTTTTTACTTCGATAGTACTTCGATCAAATACGGTCGTTTTCGCTGGAAAAAATATTCTACAATCGAAGTACTCAAATTCGATGATCGAGTTTTTTTACTTCGAAATTCGATCCTTTATAAATATGCCCCTTATACTTTGTACCAAGATGGTTTGAAACATTGAGTACTGTCCTACAGGGGTAAATCTGGAAATATGCAGTATATTCCAAAATTCATTAGGAGAATGAGAGATTTCACTCTTAAACGCAACGGAATAACTTTCTTCTTTTGTTTCCAGGCAATGGAAAAGTTGAACCAGTCATTATCTATATCTTTCATCCTTTTGGGGTTTCAGAACTCTCAGATAATAAATGAGTTACTCTTTGTTCTGTTTCTCTGCATTTATATTTTGACATTATTTGGAAACCTTCTTCTAGTTATGTTAGTATTAACAGTCCCTGCTCTGAGATCTCCCATGTACGTCCTTCTCTCCCAGCTGTCTCTGTCTGATATCTTGCTCACTACCAACATTACTCCAAACTTGCTTAGGTTATTGTTGAACAGAGGTGCAACCATAACTCCTACTAGTTGTATCACACAATTTTACTTCCATGGTTTATCAGTAGCATTAGAATGTTTAATTCTCACAGTTATGTCCTATGACCGATATCTGGCCATCTGTTACCCACTTCATTATGTCTCCATTATGGATTTCAGGCTTTGCCTTTGCTTCAGTCTTTGTTCGTGGGTCTTATGCTTTATATTAAACTCCTTTCTAAATCTTCTTATATGTCATTTGCAGTTCTGTGGCCCATTTGTTATAGATCATTATTTCTGTGACTTTTCCCCTCTTCTTGAACTTTCCTGCTCAGACTATAAAGCTGTGGAAATCACGGATATGATTTTGGCCATACCTTTCATGCTGTTGCCCTTTTGCTTCATCATTTACACTTATGTTTCCATTGGCCTTGCCATTCTCAGGATCTCCTCTACTGAAGGAAGACACAAAGCCTTCTCCACTTGCAGCTCCCATTTAATAGTTGTGTGCACCTACTTTGGGACTCTGATAGCAGTTTATATGGCACCATCGAAAGGACATGGATTCAACATGAATAAGCTACTGTCTCTTTTATATACAATTGGAACCCCATTTTTTAATCCAGTCATATATAGTCTGAAAAACAATGAGATAAAAGTTAATTTAGTTAAATATATTGTACAAGCCTGGGGGAATATACTGTATATGACCGGTATACTGTATATCCCCATTCTTTAGGTTTTAAAACTACCTCTTTAAGAGACACCATGGGGTTAACCAGCCAGAGGTGGGCTGGACATCCAAGGGGTGCTTAATGGAGATGAGCAGCAGGTGAAAGGGGTGGAAGTTTATCACTAGTGCTGAGTTGAACAGAGAATGTTGTCTCTCTAAAGACTGGATGTTTGGCAAGTAAGTGATTCTTATTTTGGATTTATATACTGCTGAAGTGAAGCTTTTTTGTTTTCTGTACCACTGCTTACTGCTGAAAGCTTAACTTGAGTTGAGAAAAATAAACAGACTGTTTACCTTCAATCTGGAGTGGCCTGTATGTCTGGTGGAAAACCCCACTGTGATCCCCCAAACTTCACAGTATCTTGAATCAATTAGTCTTATAACTATGGAAACACAACTATGGAGATTAAAGTTGCTTAACTGATATGTGAATGTCATAGACTTATGGCAATATTCAGTTCTCTATTCACAACCACCAAAAATCATCATTACATTGAAAAATCAGTTTTACATACCGTGATTTTAAGTTTTTCCATATTGCTCTTTTTTTTTAGTCTCACCAATATATATAATCTATAATGCATTTTCCTGATATATTTTTGAAAATTCTAGAGAGTCCATAAAACAAAAGGAAGGGAATTCAGATGAAAATAATATAAATATTGCAAACCTGTATTTTGCATAGTCCTCTGGGAAGTTTGTCGACAGTTAAGAACTGGCTCTGATTTAAGGTTGGGAGGGATGATGTTTCCCTATCCTGAATTAACATATTTTCTGGCAGTTCAGTAACTGACCAGGGATTGTCAGGATTTGCTAGTTTATTAGGCCAATTAGGGGGCAAATTTACTTACTTCTGAAGTTGCACCAGTGTTGACTTTGACTTCAACAGGCAACGTTTCACCAGGGCGCCGCTAGTTCATTAAAATCCAAAATTGCGCTCAGGGAGGCGAAAGGAAGCAAAGTTGCGCTACAGTTAATTCATCAAGCAAAGTAAAGTTATGCTAGCGATGCCTAAAATGCATACGCCGCCAAGTTAAAGTACAATGGATGTAGCAGCAAATACATTACACTACACAAGCCTGGGAAACCTTCACAAAATATAAAAGAGTTGTTATTTTGCCCTATACATGTGGCCACTGTATAGTTTAGGTGCCATATGTTAGGAAATGTAGGGGTGAAGGAGGGTACCCCCAAAAAAATTTACAATCTTTTGCAGCCTATCACCCTTAAAAAAGTAAAAGACGCAAGCCCTATCTATTCTATTGCACTTCGTCTGAGGTGGCGAAGGCTAATCTGGCACAAGAGGTAACGTTCAGTAAAATGCGCAAGTTAGTGAATTAGCGTAGGTACGTCCCTTCACCATAGCGCAACTTCGTCTGGCGTGAGGGTGCGAAGTAGCGTTAGAGTAGGTCCATTCGCTAGCGAATTTACGCCAGCACCCGTTAGTAAATCGGTGAAGTAACGAAATGACGTAACACATAACGTAACGCAAATTTGCACTAGAGTTAGCCGCTTCGCACTTTAGTGAATTTGACCCCATGAGTTAGAGTTAGGACCAGAGTAGTTACAGAGCAGCCTGATGTTCCTATGAAAAAGTAGAAGAATAACCAATCCTGGTTTCCACCTGGCAGAGTATGGAATCAAGTGTGCAGGCTTCCGGATAGAGGTATATCCCACAGAAGTTGCACTTGAAGGGCAATATACTCGGATTGTACATTTTCAAATGAGACTAATCTGCAGACTGCCATTGGTACCTGAACCAACTAATAAGCACTGCTTTTTAGTATCTATTCATGAGTATGTGCTGAGTAACTGTATAGTATCATTTGTGATCATCCTCTAAGAGTTTGCTTTTCATTTCTGCAAATAAACTGTTATTATTTGTTTTAAGAACCAGATGTTCCCAAATTATTCTGAGATTTGGTTCTCAGTGTGAATTCAATGTGGTTCACACCTTCCTCCAAGATTACAGCTGGGGCCCAACTGAAAGGAAAGAGTTGCTCTACTGGGAGTTTGATCTGGATGTAAGAGGCCCAAAGGCTCAGACAGGAGTAGTGGACCTAGGCGGAAGCACCAGTCCAACAGATTGCGGTACAGGCAAGGATTTGGAAAGAGAGTGGTCAAGTCCAGGCAATATGGTCGGTTCAGGAAGCAAGGGTTCAGTAAACAGGAACAGGCAAAGATCAATGGACAAGGTCAAGATAAACACTAGAAGCACACCCAGGAACTCACAAGGAAGAACCTATTTTAGGGCAAGATGAGCAGTGTCTCAGCGTCTTTTATAGGCCTCCTTTGGAGTCAAAATTAGACGCAGTGACGTCATGACGCTGGTGTCCTCACACATGCGTTTTCAATGCTGGCGTCCATTCTGATGCTGACGCTTCTGCTCCGGCGACCAATCTGACGACGGTGCCCCGTTTGACGCCAGCATGATGTCACCGAGCTGCGACCAGGAGGAACCACATGGAGGATGCCGCCATCTTGGGACATGCCATCTTGGGATGCCAGGTAAGATTTCCTTACAGTGGATGAACAAATTCTTGGTAAAATTAATTTTTAAGAAGCTCATAAACAAAAAGGTTTTACAAAAGTATTACATTATACTCATAGTATCAAGGAGTTGTAGGAGGACAAGCTTGGATCTAGAAAATATAAACACAATTTGAAAAATAGAGTGGATGCAAACAGAACACATGGCTTATATGAAATTGAGGTTAAACAGTCTACAATATCACTGCTTTAGGATCTGATGTAATGGATCCAGGGTAACCATATAGGACCATACACCTGACTTTATCTTTTTAAGTCTTCTAATTTCTTCTACAAGATTTAACCATTCAGAGAGTGTAGGAGGAGATATAGATTTAAATTACCCAGGAATGAGTGTTTTTGTGTCCTGAACAAGTTGAAGAGGCAAGTTAATAATATGCCCAGTATGTATAACATGGTGGAATCATACCAAGAGATCATATCAGTCATAATATGATTTACTTTATAAATGGAAGCACTTAAGGCAGATCAATAGGTGTGCAACTCAGGACATGAAAGCCAAATATGAGTGAAAGAATTCTTCCATTCCATGTTATGTTCATCCCATTCTGTAGGCTGTAATTTTTGTTAAAAATTGGTTATAACACTATAAATCTCTAGGATGATTTCCCCAATGTTTTGGGATACAAGCCAGAATCCTAATTTTTCCATTAGAAATCACATAACCTAATACATCGATTTTTGTAAATGCTCCAGCATATAAAAGTCTTGTTTCAAACTAAATTCTAAATGACTAATAATTATTTTTTTAATCAATATTTCGTTTTGTTGTTGTTTTATTTTGGAAAACTTGAGCCTCTCCATATTTTAGTTTGAGGGGTTTTTTTTATAGAAAATTCAAAATTTTCTCACTATTTTCTGAAAACCGCTGAGATCAAATCCTCAAAGACTTTTTCCCCCTATTTATCAATACATTCATTTTCGTGAAAATTTCTTGTGACCCAATAAAATCGTGAATAACATGATTTTTTTAATTTTTTTCGTCCGAAAACTGTGACTTTTTCGAAGTATTGGATGAAAACCATGGAATCTTTGGATTTTTGAATGAAACCCAGCCCAGATCACGATATATTCCAATTGCAAATGGGACATCTGACATTTGTCTTCTACATGAACTTGGTAGGTCTGAGTTGGAGTACTTTTTTATTTAGACTTTTAACACTATCGAGGTTTAATAAATCTTGAAAATTTTGAGTTTTTTTCTACAAAAATTGTGTTTTTCCCCTTTAAAAGTCTGACTGGAAAAAATTTACTTTAATAAATAACCCCTTAAGTGTGGGAATGGATATGCAATTTTGAAGCAGCGCAGGTGGGGCCAGTGAGGTTGGGGAAAGCACTGCTGGATGATGTTGTGATGCTGATTCTGTTTATGCCTTTAAGAATGGCTTGGATGATTTCTTGGACAAGCAGAATATCTAAGGCTATTGTGATACTAAACTCTATAGTGATTATAGATATGATTATATATAGTTTATGTGAGTGTATAGAGGGGTCAGTGTGTGTATGGATGCTGGGTTTAATTTGGAGGGGTTGAACTTTGTTTTTTTTTCAACCCGATTCAACTATATGTAAATGGGCTACCTTAAAGAATGGTGTTAACTTGGATATATATATATATATATATATATATATATATATATATATAAGCAATTGTCACATAGTAACGCTTTTCCAACAACCTCATATATGTAGATTCTTGACTACATTATCATTTTTATGTTGTATATGTTTTATTAATTACATAGTCACATAATACTTTGCTGCTGTAGAGGTGGAGAAAGCTCCTAGGACTGGCACATAGCATGGTCAGTGGTTAGTGTGCCAACCAACATCAGCAAGTCTGCAGCACACATGCTTATGAGGGACCTAGTAGTGAAGAGATTGAACAGCACCATCAACTTAGAAGTAGTTTAAAAAGCCTTTATTTGTGCTCTTATGGGCATCCCCGCAACGTTTCAGGCCATGCGGCCTTTTATCAAGCTTACTGAGTAGTGCTCAATACAACAATTTATACCCTTTAACACCCTCTAGTGGTCAATAAAGTGCATCAGTCATTTTTAGACAAAAAAACAGAAAAAACAGTTATAATATTATACAATACAATATAAATTACCCATTACATCAATCAAGTGACATCAATAAATAGAAGCTTGATACGATAAAAAATCACATAGTGCATCTGTAAAAGAATAAAGACATAGATCATAATTAAAACACGAAATTCATTAAATATACAGTAGAATAAAAAGAGCCATATAGTTATCTAAAAATGGGACTTAGGTCATATTCTTTATTCAATCCCCATGGCTCTAAGGTTTCCAATTTCCTGATCCAAAATGCTTCTCGGTACAATAGATCCTTCTGTCTATTCCCTCCTCGTTGTTTTGTATCTACTGTCTCCAACACTTGGAATTTCAATTGGTTCACTCTATGAGAATGCTCAATAAAATGGCCTGCTACAGCCTGGTCTCTTTTTCCAGTATTAATTGCAGATTTATGTTCTCTCATGCGTTCACAAACTGTTCTCTTTGTTTGGCCCACATATGCAAGCCCACAGGGGCATTTAATTATATATATTGCATACATTGAACTACAGGAGTATCGATCTTTAATTTTTATAGGGTATCCTTTCCTAGGGTGAAAAACAACTTCTCCCTGTTGAACATTAGAACAACAGTTACAGTTGTAGCAGGGAAAAGTCCCTACTTTACTGTTCTTGCATTTATTCCTTTGTTTCATGTCAGTATGGACTAACATGGAACCTAACGATCTCCCCTTTTTGTAAGCTATTATTGGTGGTCTAGTGAACGCATTAATTTGAGGTAAATTAATTTTTATAAGCGGCCAATGATGACGTAAAATGTTAGCAATTTGTTTACTCAAGGTGTTATATTGAGTAACAAAGGTGACACTGTTCTCTCTGTTCTTTGGTTTACCTTTTAACATTTCTGTTCTATTTTGGGTTTTAATTTCATTCAATTGCGTCTTAAGAAGGTTATCTGGATATTCTCTTTCACGAAATTTATTGCACATCTCATCCAACCTTTTATCCACTATGTCTTCAGATGCAACTATACGTTTAACTCTGCTTAATTGTGATTTTGGCAGAGCTTTCTTTAGTTGTGGTGGATGGAAGGATTTGAAATGTAGCAGCAAATTGCAGTCTGTCGGTTTTACATATAAGTCAGTTAGTAAACCCCCCTCGGCTTTATATATTTTGGTATCCAAAAATGGAATTTCCTCCAAATGTGAATTTAAGGTAAACCTTATACAGGGTAAAGCATTGTTAATTTCCTGAACAAATAATTCAAGGGTCCAAAGTGGCCCCGCCCACAACGCAAACACGTCATCGATATAACGCATCCATTTCTTGCAATATATTTTAAATAATTCATGTACATAGACAAATTTCATCTCAAATTGGTTCATGAATATGTTTGCGTAGGCGGGGGCCACATTAGACCCCATTGCCGTCCCACGTATTTGCATATAAAAGTCTTCGTCAAATTGGAAGTAATTATTGTGTAGGAGGAGTTCCAAACACTGGATCACAAATTATTTTTGGGATCCATCAAGACTTTCGTCCTTTAGCAACTCCAATGAGACTGCCTCAACACCCCCATCATGTGGGATGGAGGTGTAGAGGCTCTCTACATCTAGAGTTACCAACCATACTCCTTCCATGTCTTTAGAAAAAACAGATATTTTATTTAGGAAATCACTGGTGTCTTTAACATATGATTTATGCGCTTCCACATATGGTCTAATGATCTTGTCAACAAAAATAGCGATAGGTGATAATACAGAATCTACACAGGACACTATAGGTCTCCCGGGGGGATGTTCCAAGTTTTTGTGGATTTTGGGAAGTACATAAAATAAAGGCGTTAGAGGAAATTGTTGCTGTAAGAAAACTGCCAATTTTCCATCTACTATCTTTAATTGACTGGCTTCATCAACCAGATTTTTAATCTTTGTTTGAATTTCAATAAGCGGATTATTCCTTAGTTTGAGATACGTAGTGTTATCTCCTAATTGGCGTTTTATTTCAGCAACATAATCGTCTCTATTCATAACGACAAGAACACCCCCTTTATCGGCAGACTTGATGATAATTTCAGTATTGCCCATTAAATCCAACAGTGACTGGTATTCTGATTTATTTAGATTGTTGGGAAGTACATGTATATCACCTCTACGATATTTATCCTCTAACATCCTTATTTCCCTGGTTACATGTTTAATATACGCTTCCACAAAAACATTATCACATTTAGGCATATATGTACTCAAAGGCTTAAGATCTAATTGATCCCCACAAAAGGTATTTATAGAGTGAACTATAACTCCCACCTCTTTTTTGTTATCAAATTGGGCCATCAATCTCAATGTCCTGAACAGTCTGAATAATTCTAAATCCAATTTAAAGAAATCGGGTTTGTTCACCAAGCTAAAAGAAAGTCCTTTATGCATATATATATATATATATATATATATATATATGTATATAAAGCTTTCTGTTTCCTCTGAGACCATCCTTTCTCTGCTTCTACTGTTAAGGATTTCCCCTCTTGATCATCTAGAGCCATTCTGACAGCCTTAATTTATTTCAACACTGCTTCTGCTTGATTCTGGACACCTCTCCACATCTCCTGTCTCTCTCTGTATAATAGACTATTTCATCTCTGAAAAAGATTGCTGCAGAAAATCTTTCAGCCATCCAACAGAACCTTCAGTTTAGCCAAACAGTCTTCACAGCATCCTCTTTCATAATTATCTGGTAACGGTACATCACATTCACGGCAAACCAAATGTCTAGACTTGGATTTCCTTTTCCCAGAAGGAGTTTCTTGACTAGACATCTGAAAAAAACATATGAAGAAAAAAGAACACTGTGGCATCAGTATAACCATCTGATATGAAGAGAGAGAGAGAGGACGTGAGCTCTACTTTAGGTTTTCCAGGTAACCAGCATTTAGAACCCAGCTCCAACATGTAGGTAAGTGCAGGCAGGCAAGGAAGAAACTCAGAACGCTACTATTTAAATTATTGCGCTAGAACCTGTGCGCTGACGTAATACGCAAGCACTCCAAGCACAAATGAGCGTGCTGAGACACTACGTCACCTGGCTGCTAGAAATACGGAAGTACCAGACCCAGCCGGCAAAAGGCTCTGCAAACTCACAGAGGGGCCTCACAACCCTGTGTTACTTCCCCTGCAAGGGCCACCAGACCCGCTGGTTCCTTGCCTGTCCTCAGCTCATTTAGAGCTGAAAGTAAAAAAGAAAAAAATCACCAGCTCCTACCATGCTACCAAAGGTAGGACAGAAAAAACATAAGGGGAGGAGGGAGGGGTGGGTCTTTTTATGGGATGAAACTTTTTTGTTCCTACTGTCCTACCAATAAGGGGGGGGGGACCCAATTACCCATTGGTGTGCTGCAATTGGACTTTAAAGAAACTCCAGAAATCATGTAGAAGTGTATTTTTCCTGAAAGTTTCTGGATAATTTTGGGCTGTTTCTTCTTATTTTTGTTTGATAATCTGAACTATTCGTGTTTTTCAGTCGACAACTCTAAAAAGACATTTGTCTTTAAATGAAAAATTTGGCCCAAGTTTTTTTTTAAAACAGTGAGAGTGAGAGAACGTTGAGTTCTAGTAAATAACCCCCTGGCTTACTACCAAATATCAATCCACTTGGGTTCTGAATCCGATATGGAACCTTAAACATGTACATTTAGATTTAGTTGAATTCTAGTTTTGGATACAGCAGTGTATGGAGCACTGAGATGGGTCTTGGGAATGTGGTGTGTTGCGGTATTGTCAAAAACATTTTTGGTTTGTGTTGATAACATACACTGAAAATTGTAGAATTGTACATATTTAGTAAAGCAAAGGGTTAATATTTTTAGGTAGATATAAATGTGAAATGCCTTGAAATAAATTGGTCCTTCTATTTGCAAGTAATATTTTCTCCTTCTCCCCCAGGGAGTTTCCTGTGAGTGTCTGGTATACAAGTCCCAGGGGCAGTTACACAATTGATCTTCTGTTCCTTTCCAAAGGTATAAAAACCTCATGTCTGTAATGTCAAATGGATTCCCTTATCCATGCAGTATAGAATGATGGCTGCTCTTTGCTGAATGACTTCGCTCATCCTACAGTTTTCTTTCATTTCCAGTTTCCAACAAGACACAAAGGTCATTTTCCATTTAAAGACAAATTTCTCACCTCTTTTAGATGCTATAAGATGCTATGGAATCAAAGAGAATATTTGCTTCTGTTGACAAAATCTTTCATACTAATGTAGTATAACAGAGCTGAGAGTACAGATGGTAGAGACAGAGACAGACAGTAGTAAAATTCTGACTAATCCCAAACTAAGCTTTTCTCCTTGGTTTCTTTTGTTTTTTTCTTTCTTAAATGTAAAAGTGCAAAGCCAATGATTTTGTTTTTAATAATTATTTTGTTTAACATATTTATTTGTTGTTTAATTTTGGGAACTTTGAGCATATTCATATTTTATTTTATTCATTGGTTGGTGAAGAAATGTACAGTGGTCAAATGATTATGCATCCGATATCTGAGGAGTCATTTACCTAGACCTCAGGCAGAGCAAGAGCACTTAGGGGTATAAAGGCAATCCTATTAGTGGTATCTGTAATTCTTTAAGTATAAGGCCCTGATATGACCTGTCTCCACCAGGGCTCTATATATCGCATGTCTGAAAGACGACCCAGGCAAGTTTTAGTAATGATAGGAGGTTGGAAGGGAGATGCTTATGTACCTTCATGAATACAGTGTTATAAAACACATTTAGTGCTGTATACTAAAAGAAGGTGATATGCCTGAGGAGGAGGAGGAGAGGGAGGGCAAGTCCTGAAGGCCAGCAGGTAGGATGAAGAAGAGATGCTGCTTGATAAGGAGGGGGAGGACAGGGTGCCTAAAGCAAGTGGAGCAGAACCAAGGCACATGTGACCCACACACCTCAGCAATTGTCCATGGATTACATGGTGCAAAGTACATTGCTGCCTGCACCCTTTTATGCATTTGGCACCATGCTTTCCATGACACCACCCCAACCTAAAGAGAGAGAGGCAATAACATGTTCTTCTTTGCAGGAGAATTATTTCATCTTTGTCATTTCTTCAGACATCCCATAGAAAACCTCAAAGGGAATTGATTTTTCATATAATATGAAACCCCCTTTTTGGATTTCAGAACTCTCAGATAATAAATGAGTTCCTCTTTGTTCTGTTTCTCTGCATTTATATTCTGACATTATTTGGAAACCTTCTTCTAGTTATGTTAGTATTAACAGTCCCTGCTCTGAGATCTCCCATGTACGTCCTTCTCTCCCAGCTGTCTCTGTCTGAGGACCAAACCGTCAGCAGTGTTAACTGGTCACCTATTTAGAAGCAACATCTTATTATTTGTTATTGGTTGCTGCACCAAGTCTAACATTGTGTTTGTATTACACATGAGGGATTACTCTTAAAGGGGCAGATTTATCAAAGGTCAAAGTGAATTTTCGAATTAAAAAGCTTTATTCGAAGGGTTAAATCATTCAATCGTACGTTTTTACTTCGATAGTACTTCGAACAAATACGGTCGTTTTCGCTGGAAAAAATATTCTACAATCGAAGTACTCAAATTCGATGATCGAGTTTTTTTACTTCGAAATTCGATCCTTGATAAATATGCCCCTTATACTTTGTACCAAGATGGTTTGAAACATTGAGTACTGTCCTACAGGGGTAAATCTGGAAATATGCAGTATATTCCAAAATTCATTAGGAGAATGGCTGAGAGATTTCACTCTTAAACGGAACGGAATAACTTTCTTCTTTTGTTTCCAGGCAATGGAAAAGCTGAACCAGTCATTATCTATATCTTTCATCCTTTTGGGGTTTCAGAACTCTCAGATAATAAATGAGTTACTCTTTGTTCTGTTTCTCTGCATTTATATTTTGACATTATTTGGAAACCTTCTTCTAGTTATATTAGTATTAACAGTCCCTGCTCTGAGATCTCCCATGTACGTCCTTCTCTCCCAGCTGTCTCTGTCTGATATCTTGCTCACTACCAACATTACTCCAAACTTGCTTAGGTTATTGTTGAACAGAGGTGCAACCATAACTCCTACTCGTTGTATCACACAATTTTACTTCCATGGTTTATCACTAGGAATAGAATGTTTTATCCTCACAGTCATGGCCTATGACCGATATCTGGCCATCTGTTACCCACTTCATTATGTCTCCATTATGGATTTCAGGCTTTGCCTTTGCTTCAGTCTTTGTTCTTGGGTCTTATGCTTTATATTAAACTCCTTTCTAAATCTTCTTATATGTCGTTTGCAGTTCTGTGGCCCATTTGTTATAGATCATTATTTCTGTGACTTTTCCCCTCTTCTTGAACTTTCCTGCTCAGACTATAAAGCTGTGGAAATCACGGATATGATTTTGGCCATACCTTTCATGCTGTTGCCCTTTTGCTTCATCATTTACACTTATGTTTCCATTGGCCTTGCCATTCTCAGGATCTCCTCTACTGAAGGAAGACACAAAGCCTTCTCCACTTGCAGCTCCCATTTAATAGTTGTGTGCACCTACTTTGGGACTCTGATAGCAGTTTATATGGCACCATCGAAAGGACATGGATTCAACATGAATAAGCTACTGTCTCTTTTATATACAGTTGGAACCCCATTTTTTAATCCAGTCATATATAGTCTGAAAAACAATGAGATAAAAGTTAATTTAGTTAAATGTATTGTACAAGCTGGGGGGGATATATTGTAGATGACCGGTATATATCCCCATTCTTTAGGTTTTAAAACTACTTCTTTAAGAGACACCATGGGGTTAACCAGCCAGAGGTGGGCTGGACATCCAAGGGGTGTTTAATGGAGATGAGCAGCAGGTGAAAGGGGTGGAAGTTTATCACAAGTGCTGAGTTGAACAGAGAATGTTGTCTCTCTAAAGACTGGATGTTATATGTTTGGCAAGTTAACTATTCTTATTTTGGATTTATATACTGCTGAAGTGAAGCTTTCTTGTTTTCTGTACCACTGCTTACTGCTGAAAGCTTAACTTGAGTTGAGAAAAATAAACAGACTGTTTACCTTCAATCTGGAGTGGCCTGCATGTCTGGTGGAAACCCCCACTGTGATCCCCCAAACTTCACAGTATCTTGAATCAATTAGTCTTATGACTATGGAAACACAACTATGGAGATTAAAGTTGCTCAACTGATATGTGAATGTCATAGACTTATGGCAATATTCAGTCCTCTATTCACAACTACCAAAAATCATCATTACATTGAAAAATCAGTTTTACATACCGTGATTTTAAGTTTTTCCATATTGCTCTTTTTTTTTAGTCTCACCAATATATATAATCTATAATGCATTTTCCTGATATATTTTTGAAAATTCTAGAGAGTCCATAAAACAAAAGGAAGGGAATTCAGATGAAAATAATATAAATATTGCAAACCTGTATTTTGCATAGTCCTCTGGGAAGTTTTTCGACATTTAAGAACTGGCTCTGATTTAAGGTTGGGAGGGATGATGTTTCCCTATCCTGAATTAACATATTTTCTGGCAGTTCAGTAACTGACCAGGGATTGTCAGGATTTGCTAGTTTATTAGGCCAATTAGGGGGCAAATTTACTTACTTCTGAAGTTGCACCAGTGTTGACTTTGCCGCACTTCAACAGGCAACGTTTCACCAGGGCGCCGCTAGATCACTAAAATCCAAAATTGCGCTCAGGGAGGCGAAAGGAAGCAAAGTTGCGCTACCATTAATTCATCAAGCAAAGTGAAGTTACGCTAGCGATGCCTAATATGCATACGCAGCCAATTTAAAAGAAAATGTATGTATGAGCAAATACATTACACTACACAAGCCTGGAAAAGCTTCATAAAATAAAATAGAGTTGTTATTTTGCCCTATACAAGTGCCCACTGTATAGTTTAGGTGCCATATGTGAGGAAATGTAGGGGGGAAGGAAGGGACCCCCGAAATAATTTACAATCTTTTGCAGCCTATCACCCTTAAAAAAGTAAAAGACGCAAGCCCTATCTACTCAATTGCACTTCATCTGGTCTGAGGTGGCGAAGGCTAATCTGGCACAAGAGGTAACGTTCAGTAAAATGCGCAAGTTAGTGAATTAGCGTAGGTACATCCCTTCACCATAGCCCAAGTTTGTCTGGCGTGAGGGTGCGAAGTAGCGCTAGAGTAGGTCCACTTCGCTAGCGAATTTACGCCAGCACCCGTTAGTAAATCGGTGAAGTAATGAAATTACGTAACACTGGCGAATTGGCACTAGAGTTAGCCGCTTCGCACTTTAGTGAATTTAGAGTTAGGACCAGAGTAGTTACAGAGCAGCCTGATGTTCCTATGAAAAAGTAGAAGAATAACCAATCCTGGTTGCCACCTGGCAGGGTATGGAATCAAGTGCGTAGACTTCGGGATAGAGGTATATCCCACAGAAGTTGCACTTAAAGGGCAATGTACTCGGATTGGACATTTTCAAATGAGACTAATCTGCAGACTGCCATTGGTACATGAACCAATTAATAAGCACTGCTTTTTAGTATCTATTCATGAGTATGTGCTGAGTAACTGTATAGTATCATTTGTGATCATCCTCTAAGACAGGGGTCCCCAAACTTTTTTTACCCGTGAGCCACATTCAAATATAGAGAGAGTTGGGGAGCAACATAACACATGGTAGACCCAATGTGGTCTACAAGAGGCTCTACTTGGCACTGTACTTAGTTTTTATGCAATTAAAACATGCTTCTAAGCCTGGAATTCAAAAATAAGCACCTGCTTTGAGGACACTGAGAGCAACATCCAAACTGAAAGGAAAGAGTTGCTCTACTGGGAGTTGGATCTGGATGTAAGAGGCCCAAAGGCTCAGACAGGAGTAGTGGACCTAGGAAGATCAACAGTCCAACAGATCGCGGTACAGGCAAGGATTTAGAATGAGAGTGGTCAAGTCCAGGCAATATGGTCGGTTTAGGCAGCAAGGGTTCAGTAAACAGGAACAGGCAAAGATCAATAGACAAGGTCAAGATAAACACTAGAAGCGCACCCAGGAACTCACAAGGAAGAACCTATTGTAGGGCAAGATGAGCAGTGTCTCAGCGTCTTTTATAGGCCTCCTTTGGCGCCAAAATTAGACGCAGTGACGTCATGATGCTGGCGTCCTCACGCATGCGTTTTTGATGCTGGCGTCCATTCTGATGCTGACGCTTCAGCACCGGCGACCAATCCGATGCCGGTGCCATGTTTGACGCCAGCGTGATGTCACCGAGCTGCGACCAGGAGGAACCACATGGAGGATGCCGCCATCTTGGGACACGCCATCTTGGGACGCCAGGTAAGATTTCCTTACAGTGGATGAGCAAAGTCTTGGTAAAATTAAGTTTTAAGAAGCTCATAAACAAAAAGGTTTTACAAAAGTATTACATTATACTCATAGTATCAAGGACTTGTAGGAGGACAAGCTTGGATCTAGAAAATATAAACACAATTTGAAAAATAGAGTGGATGCAAACAGAACACATGGCTACTTGATTAGGGCTCTGGGCCCGAAACATGTTGTGTGCAATAAAGAGCACCTAGCAGCAAGTTCTGCCTCTTCGTTTGCTTTTCTCTCAGCTCTCTTGTTAATTGACTTCATTTCCTACACCTGGAGTGGGGGTGCCTTGCTGAGATTGAGAGCACAGCTGCCAATCCCCCAGTCACTCTAATACATTGTCCAGAACACATGGCTTATATGAAATTGAGGTTAAACAGTCTACAATATCACTGCTTGAGGATCTGATGTAATGGATCCAGGGTAACCATATAGGACCATACACCTGACTTTATCTTTTTAAGTCTTCTAATTTCTTCTACAAGATTTAACCATTCAGAGAGTGTAGGAGGAGATATAGATTTATATTACCCAGGAATGAGTGTTTTTGTGTCCTGAACAAGTTGAAGAGGCAAGTTAATAATATACCCAGTATGTATAACATGGTGGAACCATACCAAAACATCATATCAGTTATAATATGATTTACTTTATAAATGGAAGCACTTAAGGCAGATCAATAGGTGTGCAACTCAGGACATGAAAGCCAAATATGAGTGAAAGAATTCTTCCATTCCATGTTATGTTCATCCCATTCTGTAGGCTGTAATTTTTGTTAAAAATTGATTATAACACTATAAATCTCTAGGATGATTTCCCCAATGTTTTGGGATACAAGCCAGAATCCTAATTTTTCCATTAGAAATCACATAACCTAATACATTGATTTTTGTAAATGCTCCAGCATATAAAAGTCTTGTTTCAAACTAAATTCTAAATGACTAATAATTATTTTTTTAATCAATATTTTGCTTTGTTGTTGTTTTATTTTGGAAAACTTGAGCCTCTCCATATTTTAGTTTGAGGGTTTTTTTTTATAGAAAATTCAAAATTTTCTCACTATTTTCTGAAAACCGCTGAGATCAAATCCTCAAAGACTTTTTCCCCCTATTTATCAATACATTCATTTTCGTGAAAATTTCTTGTGACCCAATAAAATCGTGAATAAATCAGAACCTCATGATTTTTTTAATTTTTTTCGTCCAAAAACTGTGACTTTTTCGAAGTATTGGATGAAAACCATGGAATCTTTGGATTTTTGAATGAAACCCAGCCCAGATCACGATATATTCCAATTGCAAATGGGACATCTGACATTTGTCTTCTACATGAACTTGGTAGGTCTGAGTTGGAGTACTTTTTTATTCAGACTTTTAACACTATCGAGGTTTAATAAATCTTGAAAATTTTGAGTTTTTTTCTACAAAATTTGTGTTTTTCCCCTTTAAAAGTCTGATTCGAAAAAATTTACTTTAATAAATAACCCCTTAAGTGTGGGAATGGATATGCAAATTTGAAGCAGCGCAGGTGGTTCTTCAAAGTGGGGCCAGTGAGGTTGGGGAATGCACTGCTGGATGATGTTGTGATGCTGATTCTGTTTATGCCTTTAAGAGTGGCTTGGATGTTTTCTTGGACAAGCAGAATATCTACGGCAATTATGATACTAAACTCTATAGTGATTATAGATATGATTATATATAGTTTATGTGAGTGTATAGAGGGGTCAGTAATTGTCACATAGCAACGCTGTTTCCAATAACCCCATATATGTAGATTCTTGACTACATTATCATTTTTATGTTTTACATGTTTTATTAATTACATAGTCACAGTTAATACTTTGCTGCTGTAGAGGTGGAGGAAGCTCCTAGGACTGGCACATAGCATGGTCAGTGGTTAGTGTGCCAACCAACGTCAGCAAGTCTGCAGCACACATGCTTATGAGGGACCTAGTGCCACAAGTTTTGAGCAAACCTTAGAGGAAGCAGGTTCAGAAACCTGTGAAACGTGTATAGGAGAGGTCTTTTATGGACTAAGATTTTAACCATTGGCCTACACAGACTTCTGAAGAACAATTTGAAATGCACATGATTTTGATGCGGTGTGTGAATAGTCACGTGTAACCTTTTGTATCAATACAGCCAATACAACAGTATTACATTATTTTACTTTCTGCACATCTATGTAGTATCAGGAGAAGCACATTTATTCTCTAATCTGATTTTGAAGAGCCAACACCCTCTGATCTGACAGACCTATTGACATCTGCCTTGAGTCTATTACAAAATCAAGAAATTGTTTCTGTCTTGAGGGATGGAGGGAAGATTTCTTGACATTCACTATCCACCCCAGATCCTCTAGAACTGCGAGCATTCTCTGAATATGACTTGTCAGCAGTGAAGCTGTTATGGCTTTTATTAGGCAATCGTCCAAATAGGGGACAATATGAATCCCTTCTTCTCTGAGACTGGCTACTACGGCTACCATCAGACTTTGTGAAGACTCTGGGGGCAGAGGTGATTCCAAAGGGAAGAGCCTGAAACTGGAAATGTCATAGCTGATTGTTGACAAACACTGCTACTCTTAAAAATCTTCTGTGCTTTGTAAAAATTGGAAGATGCAATACGTGTCTCTTCAATCTAGAGTGGCTAAAAAATCTCCCTCTTCTAAAATCTGGATCACAGATCTTATTGATTCCATCTGAAAATGTTTCCTTCTGATGAATCTGTTTAACCTTTGCGGGTCATACAAAAAGTTCCATTTGGCTTTGGATCCAAAAAAAAATCTGGAATATGTTCCTATACCTTCTTCCAAACATGGAACTTTCTCCCATCTGAAGAAATTTTAGCACCAATTCTTCCAGTGCTTGCTGGATGTGAATAGGCTCTTTGGGTAATGCAAAATTGTTATGGAGGTTTTCTTACAACTCTATATTGTAACCTACTTCTACAAGATGTAACACCCAAGGATCGGCTACCAATGACTTCCACTGGTGAAAGAAAAAGCTAGACTGCCAACTGGAAAACCCAGTTCCTGAGAGCTCTGGACACCTCAGACAGTAAGAGGCTTGCACTGATTAGATGATGTGTAATAATTGCGTCTAAAGGAACATTCTGCTTTGCGGTCCTTATGACCTGAATCCTCTTCCACAGGAATGGTGGTCCTTTTAGATAGACGTCCTACCGCAATATCCACTTTAGGAGGTAATTCCCATACCTTAGTTTCTTCACTGAAACAATGTTTTAAATCTCTTACTAATTACTGGAACCGTATACTGGTTCTTCCACTTAAACTCAATGAGATCTCTAATTACAGGGCACACTGGAAAAACTTTCTGTTTCCTCTGAGACCATCCTTTCTCTGCTTCTACTGTTAAGGATTTCCCCTCTTGATCTTCTAGAGCCATTCTGACAGCCTTAATTTATTTCAACACTGCTTCTGCTTGATTCCGGACACCTCTCCACATCTCCTGTCTCTCTGTATAATAGACTATTTCATCTCTGAAAAAGATTGCTGCAGAAAATCTTTCAGCCATCCAACAGAACCTTCAGTTTAGCCAAACAGTCTTCACAGCGTCCTCTTTCATAATTATCTGGTAACGGTACATCACATTCACGGCAAACCAAATGCCTAGACTTGGATTTCTTTTTCCCAGAAGGAGTTTCTTGACTGGACATCTGAGAAAAACATATGAAGAAAAAAGAGCACTGTGGCATCAGTATAATCATCTGATATGAAGAGAGAGAGAGAGGACGTGAGCTCTACTTTAGGTTTTCCAGGTAACCAGCATTTAGAACCCAACATGTAGGTAAGTGCAGGCAGGCAAGGAAGAAACTCAGAACGCTACTATTTAAATTATTGCGCTAGAACCTGTGCGCTGACGTAATACGCAAGCACTCCAAGCACAAATGAGCGTGCTGAGACACTACGTCACCTGGCTGCTAGAAATACGGAAGTACCAGACCCAGCCGGCAAAAGGCTCTGCAAACTCACAGAGGGGCCTCACAACCCTGTGTTACTTCCCCTGCAAGGGCCACCAGACCTGCTGGTTCCTTGCCTGTCCTCAGCTCATTTAGAGCTGAAAGTAAAAAAGAAAAAAATCACCAGCTCCTACCATGCTACCAAAGGTAGGACAGAAAAAACATGAGGGGAGGAGGGAGGGGTGGGTCTTTTTATGGGATGAAACTTTTTTGTTCCTACTGTCCTACCAATAAGGGGGGACCCAATTACCCATTGGTGTGCTGCAATTGGACTTTAAAGAAACTCCAGAAATCATGTAAAAGTGTATTTTTCCTGAAAGTTTCTGGATAATTTTGGGCTGTTTGTTCTTATTTTTGTTTGATAATCTGAACTATTCATGTTTTTCAGTCGACAACTCTAAAAAGACATTTGTCTTTAAATGAAAAATTTGGCCCAAGTTTTTTTTTTAAAACAGTGAGAGTGAGAGAAAGTTGAGTTCTAGTAAATAACCCCCTGGCTTACTACCAAATATCAATCCACTTGGGTTCTGAATCCGATATGGAACCTTAAACATGTAAATTTAGATTTAGTTGAATTCTACTTTTGGATACAGCAGTGTATGGAGCACTGAGATGGGTCTTGGGAATGTGGTGTGTTGCGGTATTGTCAAAAACATTTTTGGTTTGTGTTGATAACATACACTGAAAATTGTAGAATTGTACATATTTAGTAAAGCAAAGGGTTAATATTTTTAGGTAGATATAAATGTGAAATGCCTTGAAATAAATTGGTCCTTCTATTTGCAAGTAATATTTTCTCCTTCTCCCCCAGGGAGTTTCCTGTGAGTGTCTGTTATACAAGTCCCAGGGGCAGTTACACAATTGATCTTCTGTTCCTTTCCAAAGGTATAAAAACCTCATGTCTGTAATGCCAAATGGATTCCCTTATCCATGCAGTATAGAATGATGGCTGCTCTTTGCTGAATGACTTCGCTCATCCTACAGTTTTCTTTCATTTCCAGTTTCCAACAAGCCACAAAGGTCATTTTCCATTTAAAAGACAAATTTCTCACCTCTTTTAGATGCTATAAGATGCTATGGAATCAAAGAGAAGATTTGCTTCTGTTGACAAAATCTTTCATACTAATGTAGTATAACAGAGCTGAGAGTACAGATGGTAGAGACAGAGACAGACAGTAGTAAAATTCTGACTAATCCCAAACTAAGCTTTTCTCCTTGGTTTCTTTTGTTTTTTTCTTTCTTAAATGTCAAAGTGCAAAGCCAATGATTTTGTTTTTAATAATTATTTTGTTTAACATATTTATTTGTTGTTTAATTTTGGGAACTTTGAGCATATTCATATTTTATTTTATTCATTGGTTGGCGAAGAAATGTACAGTGGTCAAATGATTATGCATCCGATATCTGAGGAGTCATTTACCTAGACCTCAGGCAGAGCAAGAGTACTTAGGGGTATAAAGGCAATCCTATTAGTGGTATCTGTAATTCTTTAAGTATAAGGCCCTGATATGACCTGTCTCCACCAGGGCTCTATATATCGCATGTCTGAAAGACGACCCAGGCAAGTTATGGTAATGGTAGGGGGTTGGAAGGGAGATGCTTATGTACCTTCATGAAAACAGTGTTATAAAACACATTTAGTGCTGTATACTAAAAGAAGGTGATATGCCTGAGGAGGAGGAGAGGGAGGGCAAGTCCTGAAGGCCAGCAGGTAGGATGAGGAAGAGATGCTGCTTGATAAGGAGGGGGAGGACAGGGTGCCTACAGCAAGTGGAGCAGAACCAAGGCACATGTGACCCACACACCTCAGCAATTGTCCATGGATTACATGGTGCAAAGTACATTGCTGCCTGCACCCTTTTATGCATTTGGCACCATGCTTTCCATGACACCACCCCAACCTAAAGAGAGAGGCAATAATATGTTCTTCTTTGCAGGAGAATTATTTCATCTTTGCCATTTCTTCAGACATCCCATAGAAAACCTCAAAGGGAATTGATTTTTCATATAATATGAAACCCCCTTTTTGGATTTCAAACTCTCAGATAATAAATGAGTTCCTCTTTGTTCTGTTTCTCTGCATTTATATTCTGACATTATTTGGAAATCTTCTTCTAGTTATGTTAGTATTAACAGTCCCTGCTCTGAGATCTCCCATGTACGTCCTTCTCTCCCAGCTGTCTCTGTCTGAGGACCAAACCGTCAGCAGTGTTAACTGGTCACCTATTTAGAAGCAACATCTTATTATTTTTTATTGGTTGCTGCACCAAGTCTAACATTGTGTTTGTATTACACATTAGGGATTACTCTTAAAGGGGCAGATTTATCAAAGGTCAAAGTGAATTTTCAAATTAAAAAGCTTGATTCGAAGGGTTAAATCATTCATTTGTACGTTTTTACTTCGATAGTACTTCGATCAAATACGGTCGTTTTCACTGGAAAAAATATTCTACAATCAAAGTACTCAAATTCGATGATCGAGTTTTTTTACTTCGAAATTCGATCCTTGATAAATATGCCCCTTATACTGTGTACCAAGATGGTATGAAACATTGAGTACTGTCCTACAGGGGTAAATCTGGAAATATGCAGTATATTCCAAAATTCATTAGGAGAATGGCTGAGAGATTTCACTCTTAAACGGAACGGAATAACTTTCTTCTTTTGTTTCCAGGCAATGGAAAAGCTGAACCAGTCATTATCTATATCTTTCATCCTTTTGGGGTTTCAGAACTCTCAGATAATAAATGAGTTACTCTTTGTTCTGTTTCTCTGCATTTATATTTTGACATTATTTGGAAACCTTCTTCTAGTTATGTTAGTATTAACAGTCCCTGCTCTGAGATCTCCCATGTACGTCCTTCTCTCCCAGCTGTCTCTGTCTGATATCTTGCTCACTACCAACATTACTCCAAACTTGCTTAGGTTATTGTTGAACAGAGGTGCAACCATAACTCCTACTAGTTGTATCACACAACTTTACTTCCATGGTTTATCAGCAGGATTAGAATGTTTAATTCTCACAGTTATGTCCTATGACCGATATCTGGCCATCTGTTACCCACTTCATTATGTCTCCATTATGGATTTCAGGCTTTGCCTTTGCTTCAGTCTTTGTTCTTGGGTCTTATGCTTTATATTAAACTCCTTTCTAAATCTTCTTATATGTCGTTTGCAGTTCTGTGGCCCATTTGTTATAGATCATTATTTCTGTGACTTTTCCCCTCTTCTTGAACTTTCCTGCTCAGACTATAAAGCTGTGGAAATCACAGATATGATTTTGGCCATACCTGTTGTGATGTTCCCCTTTTGCTTCATCATTTACACTTATGTTTCCATTGGCCTTGCCATTCTCAGGATCTCCTCTACTGAAGGAAGACACAAAGCCTTCTCCACTTGCAGCTCCCATTTAATAGTTGTGTGCACCTACTTTGGGACTCTGATAGCAGTTTATATGGCACCATCGAAAGGACATGGATTCAACATGAATAAGTTACTGTCTCTTTTATATACAGTTGGAACCCCATTTTTTAATCCTCTCATATATAGTCTGAAAAACAATGAGATAAAAGTTAATTTAGTTAAATATATTGTACAAGCTGGGGGGGATATATTGTAGATGACCGGTATATATCCCCATTCTTTAGGTTTTAAAACTACTTCTTTCAGAGACACCATGGGGTTAACCAGCCAGAGGTGGGCTGGACATCCAAGGGGTGTTTAATGGAGATGAGCAGCAGGTGAAAGGGGTGGAAGTTTATCACAAGTGCTGAGTTGAACAGAGAATGTTGTCTCTCTAAAGACTGGATGTTATATGTTTGGCAAGTTAACTATTCTTATTTTGGATTTATATAAGTGAAGCTTTTTTGTTTTCTGTACCACTGCTTACTGCTGAAAGCTTAACTTGAGTTGAGAAAAATAAACAGACTGTTTACCTTCAATCTGGAGTGGCCTGCATGTCTGGTGGAAAACCCCACTGTGATCCCCCAAACTTCACAGTATCTTGAATCAATTAGTCTTATGACTATGGAAACACAACTATGGAGATTAAAGTTGCTCAACTGATATGTGAATGTCATAGACTTATGGCAATATTCAGTTCTCTATTCACAACCACCAAAAATCATCATTACATTGAAAAATCAGTTTTACATACCGTGATTTTAAAGGGATACTGTCATGGGGAAAAAAAAAAATTCCAAAATGAATCAGTTAATAGTGCTGCTCCAGCAGAATTCTGCACTGAAATCCATTTCTCAAAAGAGCAAACAGATTTTTTTATATTCAATTTTGAAATCTGACATGGGGCTAGACATTTTGTCAATTACCCAGCTGTCCCATGTCATGTGACTTGTGCCTGCACTTCAGGAGAGAAATGCTTTCTGGCAGGCTGCTGTTTTTCCTTCTCAATGTAACTGAATGTGTCTCAGTGGGACATGGGTTTTTACTATTGAGTGCTGTTCTTAGATCTCCGAGGCAGCTGTTATCTTGTGTTAGGGAGCTGTTATCTGGTTACCTTCCCATTGTTCTGTTGTTTGGCTGCTGGGGGGAAAAGGGAGGGGGTGATATCACTCCAACTTGCAGTACAGCAGTAAAGAGTGTTTGAAGTTTATCAGAGCACAAGTCACATGACTTGGGGTAGCTGGGAAATTGACAAAATGTCAAGCCCCATGTCAGATTTCAAAATTGAATATAAAAAAATCTGTTTACTCTTTTGAGATATGGATTTCAGTGCAGAATTCTGCTGGAGCAGCACTATTAACTGATTCATTTTGAAAAAAACTTTTTTTCCCATGACAGTATCCCTTTAAGTTTTTCCATATTGCTCTTTTTTTTTAGTCTCACCAATATATATAATCTATAATGTATTTTCCTGATATATTTTTGAAAATTCTAGAGAGTCCATAAAACAAAAGGAAGGGAATTCAGATGAAAATAATATAAATATTGCAAACCTGTATTTTGCATAGTCCTCTGGGAAGTTTGTCGACATTTAAGAACTGGCTCTGATTTAAGGTTGGGAGGGGTGATGTTTCCCTATCCTGAATTAACATATTTTCTGGCAGTTCAGTAACTGACCAGGGATTGTCAGGATTTGCTAGTTTATTAGGCCAATTAGGGGGCAAATTTACTTACTTACTGAAGTTGCACCAGTGTTGACTTTGCCGCACTTCAACAGGCAACGTTTCACCAGGGCGCCGCTAGTTCACTAAAATCCAAAATTGCGCTCAGGGAGGCGAAAGGAAGCAAAGTTGTGCTACCGTTAATTCATCAAGCAAAGTGAAGTTACGCTAGCGATGCCTAATATGCATACGCCGCCAAGTTAAAGTACAATGGACGTAGCAGCAAATACATTACACTACACAAGCCTGGGAAACCTTCATAAAATAAAATAGAGTTGTTATTTTGCCCTATACAAGTGCCCACTGTATAGTTTAGGTGCCATATGTGAGGAAATGTAGGGGGGAAGGAAGGGACCCCCAAAACAAATTTACGATCTTTTGCAGCCTATCACCCTTAAAAAAGTAAAAGACGCAAGCCCTATCTACTCTATTGCACTTCGTCTGGTCTGAGGTGGCGAAGGCTAATCTGGCACAAGAGGTAACGTTCAGTAAAATGCGCAAGTTAGTGAATTAGCGTAGGTACGTCCCTTCACCATAGCGCAACTTTGTCTGGCGTGAGGGTGCGAAGTAGCGCTAGAGTAGGTCCATTCGCTAGCGAATTTACGCCAGCACCCGTTAGTAAATCAGTGAAGTAACAAAATGACGTAACACTGGCGAATTTGCACTAGAGTTAGCCGCTTCGCACTTTAGTGAATTTGACCCCATGAGTTAGAGTTAGGACCAGAGTAGTTACAGAGCAGCCTGATGTTCCTATGAAAAAGTAGAAGAATAACCAATCCTGGTTGTCACCTGGCAGAGTATGGAATCAAGTGTGCAGACTTTTGGCTAGAGGTATATCCCACAGAAATTGCACTTGAAGGGCAATATACTCGGATTGTACATTTTCAAATGAGACTAATCTGCAGACTGCCATTGGTACCTGAACCAACTAATAAGCACTGCTTTTTAGTATCTATTCATGAGTATGTGCTGAGTAACTGTATAGTATCATTTGTGATCATCCTCTAAGAGTTTGCTTTTCATTTCTGCAAATAAACTGTTATTAGTTGTTTTAAGAACCAGATGTTCCCAAATTATTCTGAGATTTGGTTCTCAGTGTGAATTCAATGTGGTTCACACCTTCCTCCAAGATTACAGCTGGGGCCCAACTGAAAGGAAAGAGTTGCTCTACTGGGAGTTTAATCTGGATGTAAGAGGCCCGAAGGCTCAGACAGGAGTAGCGGACCTAGGCGGAAGCACCAGTCCAACAGATCGCGGTACAGGCAAGGATGTAGTAAGAGAGTGGTCAAGTCCAGGCAATATGGTCGGTTCAGGCAGCAAGGGTTCAGTAAACCGGAACAGAACAGAACCTATTGTGGGGCAAGATGAGCAGTGTCTCAGCGTCTTTTATAGGCCTCCTTTGGAGCCAAATTAGACGCAGTGACGTCATGACGCTGGCGTCCTCACACATGCGTTTTCAATGCTGGCGTCCATTCTGATGCCAACGCCGGTGCCCCGTTTGACGCCAGCGTGATGTCACCAAGCTGCGACCAGGAGGAACCACATGGAGGATGCCGCCATCTTGGGACACGCCATCTTGGGATGCCAGGTAAGATTTCCTTACAGTGGATGAGCAAAGTCTTGGTAAAATTAAGTTTTAAGATGCTCATAAACAAAAAGGTTTTACAAAAGTATTACATTATACTCATAGTATCAAGGAGTTGTAGGAGGACAAGCTTGGATCTAGAAAATATAAACACAATTTGAAAAATAGAGTGGATGCAAACAGAACACATGGCTTATATGAAATTGAGGTTAAACAGTCTACAATATCACTGCTTTAGGATCTGATGTAATGGATCCAGGGTAACCATATAGGACCATACACCTGACTTTATCTTTTTAAGTCTTCTAATTTCTTCTACAAGATTTAACCATTCAGAGAGTGTAGGAGGAGATATAGATTTATATTACCCAGGAATGAGTGTTTTTGTGTCCTGAACAAGTTGAAGAGGCAAGTTAATAATATGCCCAGTATGTATAACATGGTGGAATCATACCAAGAGATCATATCAGTCATAATATGATTTACTTTATAAATGGAAGCACTTAAGGCAGATCAATAGGTGTGCAACTCAGGACATGAAAGCCCAAAATGGTTGACTTTTTCGAAGTATTGGATGAAAACCATGGAATCTTTCGATTTTTGAATGAAACCCAGCCCAGATCACGATATATTCCAATTGCAAATGGGACATCTGACATTTCTCTTCTACATGAACTTGGTAGGTCTGAGTTGGAGTCCTTTTTTATTCAGACTTTTAACACTATAAAGGTTTAATGAATCTTGAAAAATGTGAGATTTTTTCTACAAACATTGTGTTTTTCCCCTTTAAAAGTCTGACTGGAAAAAATTTACTGTAATAAATAACCCCTTAAGTGTGGGAATGGATATGCAAATTTGAAGCAGCGCAGGTGGGGCCAGTGAGGTTGGGGAATGCACTGCTGGATGATGTTGTGATGCTGATTCTGTTTATGCCTTTAAGAATAGCTTGGATGATTTCTTGGACAAGCAGAATATCTAAGGCTATTGTGATACTAAACTCTATAGTGATTATAGATATGATTATATATAGTTTATGTGAGTGTATAGAGGGGTCAGTATGTATGGATGCTGGGTTTAGTTTGGAGGGGTTGAACTGGATGGACTTTATTTTTTTTCAACCCGATTCAACTATATGTAAATGGGCTACCTTAAAGAATGGTGTTAACTTGGATATATATATATATATATATATATATATATATATATATATATATATGTAATTGTCACATAATAACGCTGTTTCCAATAACCCCATATATGTAGATTCTTGACTACATTATCATTTTTATGTTGTACATGTTTTATTAATTACATAGTCACAGTTAATACTTTGGTGCTGTAGAGGTGGAGGAAGCTCCTAGGACTGGCACATAGCATGGTCAGTGGTTAGTGTGCCAACCAACGTCAGCAAGTCTGCACCACACATGCTTATGAGGGACCTAGTGCCACAAGTTTTGAGCAAACCTTAGAGGAAGCAGGTTCAGAAACCTGTGAAACGTGTATAGGAGAGGTCTTTTATGGACTAAGATTTTAACCATTGGCCTACACAGACTTCTGAAGAACAATTTGAAATGCACATGATTTTGATGTGGTGTGTGAATAGTCATGTGTAACCTTTTGTATCAATACAGCCAATACAACAGTATTACACTATTTTACTTTCTGCACATCTATGTAGTATCAGGAGAAGCACATTTATTCTCTAATCTGATTTTGAAGAGCCAACACCCTCTGATCTGACAGACCTATTGACATCTGCCTTGAGTCTATTACAAAATCGAGAAATTGTTTCTGTCTTGAGGGATGGAGGGAAGTATTCTTGAAATTCACTATCCACCCCAGATCCTGTAGAACTGCGAGCATTCTCTGAATATGACTTGTCAGCAGTGAAGCTGTTATGGCTTTTATTAGGCAATCGTCCAAATAGGGGACAATATGAATCCCTTCTTCTCTGAGACTGGCTACTACGGCTACCATCAGACTTTGTGAAGACTCTGGGGGGCAGAGGTGATTCCAAAGGGAAGAGCCTGAAACTGGAAATGTTGCAGCTGATTGTTGACAAACACTGCTACTCTTAAAAATCTTCTGTGCTTTGTAAAAATTGGAAGATGCAATACGTGTCTCTTAAATCTAGAGTGGCCAAAACATCTCCCTCTTCTAAAATCTGGATCACAGATCTTATTGATTCCATCTGAAAATGTTTCCTTCTAATGAATCTGTTTAACCTTTGCGGGTCATACAAAAAGTTCCATTTGGCTTTGGAACCAAAAAAATTCTGGAATATGTTCTTATACCTTCTTCTAAACATGGAACTTTCTCCCATCTGAAGAAATTTTAGCACCAATTCTTCCAGTGCTTGCTGGATGTGAATAGGCTCTTTGGGTAATGCAAAATTGTTATGGAGGTTTTCTTACAAACTCTATAGTGTAACCTACTTCTACAAGATGTAACACCCAAGGATCGGCTACCAATGACGTCCACTGGTGAAAGAAAAAAAGCTAGACTGCCAACTGGAAAACCCAGTTCCTGAGAGCTCTGGACACCTCAGACAATAAGAGGCTTGCACTGATTAGATGATGTGGAATAAATGCGTCTAAGGGAACATTCTGCTTTGCGGCCCTTAAGACCTGAATCCTCTTCCACAGAAATGGTGGTCCTTTTAGATAGACCTCCTACCGCAATATCCACTTTAGGAGGTAATTCCCATACCTTAGCTTCTTCACTGATCGGAAACAATGTTTTAAATCTCTTACTAATTACTGGAACCGTATCATGGTTCTTCCACTTAAACTCAATGAGATCTCTAATTACAGGGCGCACTGGAAAAACTTTCTGTTTCCTCTGAGACCATCCTTTCTCTGCTTCTACTGTTAAGGATTTCCCCTCTTGATCTTCTAGAGCCATTCTGACAGCCTTAATTAATTACAACACTGCTTCTGCTTGGAACACTGCCATCTCTGTCTCTTCCTCCGCCGAGCAAGAAAATGCTTCATCAGTCTCTCTCTCTCCCTCCCCCAATTTCTCCATCTCTGTCTCTCTCTGCTTTCTCCGATTTTTTTCATCTTTCTCTCCCTCCCCCAATTTTTCCATGTGTGTTTCTCTCTGCTTTCTCCAACTTTTTACATCTCCATCTGTCTCTGTCTCCCTCCCCCGAATTTTCCATCTGTGTCTCTCTCTGCTTTCTCTGATTTTTCCATCTCCATCTCCATCTCTCTCTCCCTCCCCAATTTTTCTATCAGTCTCTGTCTCCCTCCCCCGATTTTTTCATCATTGTCTCTCTCTGCTTTCTCAGACTTCAATGAGCTTCACCCACTGTTTTGCAAATTTTCTGTAAAAAAGGGCAGTCATCTGTCCCTATTGAGGAATAAAACACCAAAGGTGGCACCAGTAATTTTTAAAATTTCAGCACCAGCATTTCCACATACACACTGTAGTTGGCCAGGTATTAGCAGAGTACAGCAAAGGAATTCCAACGGCACACAGGACTGTAAGAAATCTTCAAAATGTATTTCAAAGCGGAGTGCGATGCAACGTTTCGGGGAGTAAAACCCCTTTATCAAGCATCACAAAGGAGTTTTCCTCCCCGAAACGCTGCATCGCACTCCGTTTTGAAATAAATTTTGAAGATTTCTTACAGTCCTGTGTGCCGTTGGAATTCCTTTGCTGTACTCTGCTGTGGGGCTTGCCGAACCTCTACCATTGTGCACCAGGCATATTGTTGTTATCTATTGGGTGTGTGAGATCTTGCCTTGTTCCTAGCTCAGATATTAGCAGCACATTAAGTTTCTCGTTGATTCATTTACGTGTGGATTACGCCAGGTATTGCGGTAATTTCCCCTTCATATGTATTGGATGTTTAGTTGATGCTGCAGCTGTTTAGTACATCACAGATGAGAGATAGTTTTGACTATTATGAACCAGTCAACTTGCTGGTGGCCTAATGGTTGAGGTGTTTGCCTTTTAAAACCAGAGGTCTTGAGTTCAATTCCGTTTTCTGCTTCAAATTGTATTAATTTCTCTAATTGGTTTTGACAAGTGAAATTTTCATTTTATGACACATTAAGCAGTTTAGGGATGAAAAGATATAGTAGCACCATCAACTTATCGATTATCAAGGAATGGACTTTTTTGGTGGGGCTAAATGTCATGAAATAGCTTGAGCTACTCTGGAAAATTGATGGTGGCACTGTGTCTTTTCATCCCTTATTTTCTTTAATATAACATGATTGGGCTTAATATGTTGTAAAATGTACATTATCATTTTAAATATTAATTACAGAAAATTGTGAGACTTTAGGTAAAGATGGGTATTGAACCCAGTACCTTTGGCATCAAAAGCAAACACCTAAACAAATGCACCACCACAATACTACTGATAAATAACTGTTCAGAAGTTTACTTTATCTGTGAAGTACTGCACATACAGTGTGAATAAATAAATAAATCAATTGATCAAAAAAAATTAAATAATCAAGGCATAGTAATGGGAAAATGAAGTTCAGGGGTGGATGGAGGAGGCATTGGGACTTACTTTAAATAATTTATTTATATAGTTTTTTTAATTTCTTTGATTAAAAATCTTTTTCCATTCCTCAACACTTAAACTCTGCAAATCTTCTTTCCTTGCCATGTACACATATTACTCCGTGTGCACACTTCTATTTAAATGATTTTACTTTACATATGAAGAGCTCCCCTAGTCCTCTTTCTCCAGCTATTGAGATCGTGCCACGATCTTTCTTCATTGTGAATTACACACAGACGTCGGCTTACAATGGAAAATTAGTTCAGGCATCACCTGGTGTCCATTACTTGAATTGCGCCTAATTTATTTTTCACTCAAATGATTTGCAAACGTCGGGACAGTGTTTCCCTGCATTTAACGCGACCAGCGTGTTTATCTTGATGAGTAACAGCGCGCCAGACATACAATCCATTCTGGCTGCATCTGTACATAGTACTGTATAATAAATGAGATAAGTGTACACAATGAACATACAGATTACATACAAGAAGATAAAAATTGATGTGAGTAGTACACTTGGCCCTGCCCAACAGAGCTTACAATCTAAACATTAAATTGTCCATGTGCCCCCAACAGATGTGCATGAATCACACTTCCTAAAACTAAATGTTTGCCATGTACCTGGTGCCACACTACAGAGGTGTATGGTGGATTTGGGAACTGCCACATTTAGCTGCATTACTTTGACCCCAAGGTCTATGAGATAATTTCTAAGTAGGATTATGAATACTGGAGGCCTACTTATGGTCCTGGTGCAGTGTTCAGTGATTACTGATATAATTGCAGCACAGATAACACACTGAGGACTATAAGTTAAATATAGAGGGTTTTAGTTTAATAGTTTGCATTTAACATCTGACAATACACCGTTTATATGCCATCCACCTCAGGTGACATTTATGTCCAAAGAGTCTGTCAGTATAGCTTACTGACATAGAAAGACACCATTCTACCAGGCAGCACATAGAAAACATATCATCCTAATGGGAACAATAGGGACTACACCATTCTACCAGACAGTTCATTGGAACACCATCCTACCAGGCAGCAGAAAGGGATAACACCATCCCATCAGGCAGCACATAGAGATTACACCATCTGACCAGGCAGCTCATAGGAACACCATCCTACTAGACAGCACATAGGAATGACACCATCCACCAGGCAGCTCACTGGAATACTATCCAAACAGACAGCTCAGAAGAACACCATTGCACTAGGCAGCTCATGGGGATGCCATCCTACTATGAAGTACATACAGATAACATCATCCCACCAGGCTACTCGTAGGAACGCCATCCCACCAGGCAGTTCATAGAGGTGATTCCATCTCATAAGGCAAGTCATAGGAATGACACCACCCCACCAAGCATTAAGAGGAATGCCATCCCAACAGCTGATATAACCACCATTCCACCAGGCATCTCATTAGAATACCACCCTACCAGGCAGCTAATAGGAACGCCATCCTACCAGGCAGAACATAGAGAAAACACCATCCCACCTGGCAGGTCTTGGGAAAACCATCCCACCAGGCAGCTCATAGAGGTGACATAACTGGTAGGAGATCCCTGGTGAGATGTGTTTCTATGAAGACCATCCCACCATGAAGTTTATTACAACACCATCCTACCAGGTAGCGCTCATGAACACCATCCTACCAGGAAGCATATAAAGATGGAACCATCCCACACGCAGGTCATAGGAACACAATACTACAAGGCAGTACATAGAAATGGCCTCTTCCCACTAGGCAGCTCATAGAAAACCCATCCTACCAGGCAGCTCATATGAGAATCATCCGACCATGCAACTCATAGGGACAACAACATCCTATCAGGCAACTCATAGGAAAACTATCCTACCATGCAGTTCATAGCAACAACAATATCCTTCCAGGCAGCTCATAGGAAAGCCATCCTACCATGCAGCTCACAGTGACTCCATCATCCTACCAGGCAGCTCATAGTAACAACACCATCCGATCAGGTAGCTCATAGGAAAACCATCCTACCAGGCATCTCATAGGAAAACCATCCTACCAGGCAGCTCATATTGACAACAACATCCTATGAGGCAGCTCAAAAGAAACCCTTTTAATAATTTTTTCAATAATTATTGTTGAACACAGCTTTGTATCAATATAAATAGAAGTAGCGCAAGAATGGACTGAAATATATTTTTATTCATTTCTATATATTTTTACAATACAAATACTGTAATTTTTGTCACATTTTCAAAAAAAAATTTTTAATTTTATTTTTTCAAAAAATTTTTAGGAATTTTTCATGGATTGTTTCTAAGAATTTTTTTGTAGTTTTTTTGTAGTTTGGACTAATTTTTCTATTGGCCTATATTTATGCGTTTGTACTTATTGTCATTAATTGAATGTAACACTTTTCACTAATTAGCTTAATTGATATGCTTTTAAATTCTTATGTGCACTAATATCCGGTATGCTTGAGAAAAGGGTCACGCCCAAAACGTTGCATCCGCAATAAACGAGCAAGGTTATACCTGCTAGTAATACCCATGCTGTGCCGGTGTGTTCTGTGTCTACGCAGCTCAAAAGAAACCCACCCTACCAGGTAGTTCATAGAGACAACACCATTCTACCACGCAGCTCATTGGAAAAACCATCCTACCAGGCATCTCCTTGGAAAATTAGCCTAGCAGGCATCTAATAGTGACAACAACATCCTATCAGGCAGCTCATAGGAAAACCATCCTACTAGGCAGTTCATCGAGACAACAACATCCTATCAGGCAGCTCAAAGGAAAACCATCCTACCAGGCAGTTCATAGAGACAACACCATCCTACCAGACAGCTCATTGGAAAACCATTCAACCAGGCCATTCATAGAGACAACGCCATCCTACCAGGCAGCTTCTTGAAAAAGAACATCCCACCAGGCAGCTCATAGTGACAACACAATCCTACCAGGCAGCTCATATGAAAACCATCCTATCAGGCAGCTCATAGTGACAACTACATCCTATCAGGCAGCTCATAGAAAAGCCATCCTACCAGGCAGCTCATAGAGACTACCCCATCCTACCAGGCAGCTCATTGGGAAATCATCCTATCGGGCAGCTCCCTGGAAAACCATGATACCAGGCAGCTTATAGTGACAACAACATTCTATCATGCAGCTTATAGGAAAACCATCATGATAGGTAGTTCATAGATACAACAACATCCTATCAGGCAGCTCATAGGAAAACCATTCTACCAGGCAGCTCACAGAGACAACACCATCCTACCAGGCAGCTCATATGAAAACCATCCTACCAGGTACCTTATAGTGACAACAACATACAATCAGGCAGCTCATATGAAAACCATCCTACCAGGCAGCTCATAGTGACAACAACATCCTACCAGGCAGCTCATAAGAAAACCATCCTACCAGGCAGCTCAAAGTGATAACAGCATCCTATCAGGCAGCTCATATGAAAACCATCCTACCAGGCAGCTCATAGTGATAACAGCATCCTATCATGCAACTCATATGAAAACCATCCTACCAGGCAGCTCATACTGACAACACCATCCTACCAGGCAGCTCATATGAAAACCACCATGCTACCAGGCAGCTCATAGTTACAACAACATCCTAACAGGCGGCTAATATATAAACCATCCTACCAGGCAACTCATAGTGACAACAGCATTCTCTCAAGCAGCTCATATGGAAACCATCCTACCAGGCAGCTCATAGTGAAAACACCATCCTACCAGGCAGCTCATAAGAAAACCATGCTACCAGGTAGCTCATAGTGACAACAGTATCCTATCAGGCAGCTCATAGGAAAACAATCCTACCAGGCAGCTCATAGTGACAAAAACATCCTACCAGGCAGCTCATATATAAACCATCCTACCAGGCAGCTTGTAGTGACAACAGCATCCTATCAGGCAGCTCATAGGAAAACAATCCTACCAGGCAGCTCATAGTGACAACAACATCTTACCAGGCAGCTCGTATATAAACCATCCTACCAGGCAGCTCATAGTGACAACAACATCCTATTAGGCAGCTCATATGAAAACCATCCTACCAGGCAGCTCATAGTGATTTCACCATGCTGCCAGGCAGCTCGTAGTGACAACAGCATCCTACCAGGCAGCTTGTAGTGTCAACAGCATCCTATCAGGCAGCTCTTAGGAAAACAATCCTACCAGGAAGCTCATAGTGACAACAACATCCTACCGGGCAACTCGTATATAAACCATCCTACCAGGCAGCTCATAGTGGCAACAACATCCTATTAGGCAGCTCATAGGAAAACCATCCTACCAGGCAGCTTATAGTGACATCACTACCAGGCAGAACAGAAATGAGATCATCCTAGGAGGCAGAGAGCACATGGTTACAACTTACTATTTTAGCACTAAGAAACACATTACAATCACTTGTACAGTACATTTATTGCACAAATATACAAAAAGTATAGTTGGGAAGCAGATATGTTTTGCTCTAGATAGACAAATTGTAGCTCTCGTCCCTCAGAGCATCTATGTTACATTAAGATGTCAGTGTAATTCACTAAAAAAAACACAGCCTACACACACACACACACACAGAGATTCCCTGCTGCACCCAGATGTACCCACCCACCTGTATGTGACTTTCTGTAGAGTTCTGTGCAGTCTCTTACATAAAAGTTCTCTCTGAAATTCTGCTTCTCTGCAGGAATCCTCTCTCTTTTCAAATCACTTTCCCTCCAGACTTCAGCAGCGATGATACAGGAGGAGCAGATGATATCACACAGCACATCATCAAAGGGAGGAGCAGATGACATCACACACTCCATATCTGGCAACTTCATTGAAGGCATTGCTAGAGTGTACTGACCAATCAGATGGGGGAGGTGTGTTTAGCCTAGGAGAAGGGTGTGGCTGAGTTGTTATCTGCCTGGTAGATAGAGCTGCCTTGAACGTTCCCTATTCCTCCCTACTCCGGACGTGGAATCCCATGTCCACAGTCTTATAAAATGTCACTACCCAAAAGTTAAGAAAATTTTAGGGACATGAAGGCCTGCTGAAGACCTATAAATATACACAAAATCTGCCCTTTCCTAAAACAACAAATGAGCTGCTTGCTAAGCCTTGCAAGTGATGGTATTTTTAGTAGTACCATTTTGACCTCGTGTAAGACAAAACTCAGTAAAAGAAAACCTTTAGTAATAGTCAGGCAATTTATTCATACATAATACAACATAACAGTTTTGTCTGGGTAAGCTGTTGGAGTAACACACAGAATGTCAGCCAAGGACTTACCAAAGACCCACCTCTTGGTCCAGGCATTATATAGCTTTCAGAAGGCATTTACAGTAATTGTGACAAGGGGTACACGGAAACACCATACATGGTCTGGCGAGGAGACTTACTGGCATATATATTTATACATTCCTGTAAGATGTGCAGTTTTGCAACATAAGAGATTTCTGGTTCCAACTGTCCACAGCCTCATAGACATCTATTGGCTAAACATAGCCATTGTGGTACAGACAGCTATTGAGCAACACTTCTGCAAAAGGGCAAACGAGACATGCTGACACTATGCTGACACTCTTCTAAGTAACAGAGTGGAGATCATTTATTTGTATATTTGTATTTGCCTAGTATAAGTTATATGAGTGACCATTGTCCCGGGTTGACCATTAGCCCTTATAGTCCATCCTGCCTTGGGCCCTATAGCGTTATGGCGTCATAGAGGGCGGGGTAACATATATCAACCCTCTGACACTAGCCATTCGTCCGTCTTAGGAATTAGACCGTTCCAGATATATTTTATATTAACACAAGTTACATCATTGTGGGAATTCATGTTCTTACAACTCTACATGTGTCTGTACATCTGTAATGGTGCAGAGCCAGATGTTGTTAAAGCCCCTGAATAGCTCAAAATCTGACTCAGCACAAGGAGACAGAAAAGATCAAACTGTAATCTGAACCTTAAATCAAGAATTGATCAAGGTTTAACACAATAATAAATAATAGTAGATATACCACTGACTGTCTAACACAGTCCCAATCACACCAGGAAGGGAATTAATAATGGTGCAGTTCAATTCAAAAGTCCCTTCCCAAGAGCTCTTATTTCCCAGGTAGCACTACCTTTACCCAAAGTACCTCTCTCTCTTTAGAACTTAATAGTCACTCCCACATAGATTTGGCTCCAAACCAAGGCTCTTCCTGGATCCTCCTCTTTTTCCCAGACCTCCTCTAGGGCTTCCAGCCTATCGATCACTTCATTGTCTATAACCGGTCTTGGTGATATCACAGGCAGAACAGGGGAAGGCTTGTCTGATTCCCTATGTCTATTACTCAGTTATACTGAGACTCCTCATGGTACTGTTGTAGCAGTCATTGCCCAGGCATCTAGGCCTTACTCTTTCACAGATTCTTCCCATCTTTATTCATTTGTAAATACAGTGTTATTAAACACAGTGTTATTGTACCTTGCTATACCATGTTATGCTGTATAGTAAGCATTGCCATTTTCTGTTTCCCCAATTTCATACAGTACCTGCTTCTTTGTTAATAAAACTAAAGCTCAATAACCTGGTCTCAGTGAATTGATGAAGGAAGGAATTTACCTGCATGTCAAGCTACACACTGCCTCAGGGTAACACATAGTGAGAACAGAACAAAAAATGTTGTGTTATAAATATCATGAGATAGGACAATAAATTCACCTTCAGTGATAAAGTCCAACAGGGCTGAATTTACATAGCAAGTGCCACTAGGCCAATTGCCTTTCTTTACCCGTCCCCTCCCCTTCCTTTATGTACATGTGTTTATTTTCAGCAATGGGTCTGGAGTACTGGGGATTGGTGCAGAGGAAATTCTAGAAACTATTGTATCTCCTGTCAATCCCCAGTGCTTCTGAACCAATGAAGGCGTGGTTGGACAGCATACTGCCCCCCAAAAATGTTGTCACCCTAGGCCTGGGCCTTTATGGCCTCTCCACAATTCTGGGCCTAAAGTCCAAGAATGTAAACTCATGAAGGTAGAATCTTCAATGCAGAATGGAAATAAAAGGAAATGGATTGCAGATGGTTATAGGACATCACTCTAATGAGAAGACCTTCTACAGTAACAATTTTACCACTATATAATGTCGATTGAGAAAAACTGGTGGGAGCAAATCTATGACAAAGGTTGAAGAGGGACAAAAAGGGAAATATCAAAGCTGGAAAGTTTACCACTAATGTTATAATATTTAATAATGGTATTTAAAAATTATTATTATTTTAATACTCCAAAAGAACAACATTTAAAATATTTCATATATTTTCCAAATCCCCTGGAACATATCAGTTAGTAGATACAATTCAATGATAAAGAACATCGGGCACTATGTTACCTGATGAATTTAATGTTTCAGCAACTCCCTGGCAGCTCAGTCAATACAGGGGAGACATGAACTTCTACATCAGCTGGAGGGAGTCCTGTCCCTAATGTAACACTTTAATCCCATATCCTAAAGCTCCATAGGTAGGAGAGGCCTATTGGATTGTTGGCATGCAAGAAATACATATATGTTTAATGATAATATCCATGACAAGGAATCTAAGACATACAAATTATTACATTTGGCCAAATAATGGTGCTTTTTGTTGTGTATGGCCAAAGGGAGACAAATTGTCATTAACAGTTTAAATACCTATATCAGCAGAGCAACTTTATTATTTTTTGTATTGCTTAAACTGAGTGTAAAAGATCTGTTTTGACAACTTCCAAAGAGCAACTTTAATCTCATTGTTTCTCAGGCTGTATACTATTGGATTGGAAAATGGAGTTCCAACTGTGTATAGAAGGGACAGCATTTTATTTGTGTTGAAGTTATGTTGTTTGGATGGCACCATATAAATTATTATCAGAGTCCCATAGTACATACACACAACTATTAAATGGGAGCTGCAAGTGGAGAAGGCTTTGTGTCTTCCTTCAGTAGAGGAGATCCTGAGAATGGCAAGACCAATAGAAATATAAGTGTAAATGACGAAGCAGAAAGGCAGCAGCAAAAAATGTATGTTCAAAATAATATCTGTTAGTTCCACAGTTTTATAATCTGTGCAGGAAAGTTTAAGAAGAGGGGCAAAATCACAGAAATAATGATCTATAACAAATGGGCCACATAACTGCAAATTAAATGTTAGAAGAGTTATAATCAAAGTCAATATAAGGGTTGCCACCCAAGAACAAAGACTCATATAGAGACAAAGCCTGAAATCCATAATGGAGACATAATGAAGTGGGGAGCAGATGGCCAGATATCGGTCATAGGCCATGACTGTGAGGAGATTAAATTCTGAACCTACTGAAACACAATAAATATAAAACTGTGTGATACAACCAGTAAGAGATATTGTGCCTCCTCCATTCAGTAATAACCACAAGGTATTTGGAGTAATAGTGGTACTGAGCAAAACATCACATACAGACAGCTGGGAGAGAAGGACGTACATGGGAGATCTCAAGGCTGGAACTGTAACCACTAATATGATTATAAGAACGTTTCCAAGTAATGTCAAAATATTTATCCAGAGCAATGGAACAAAGAGTAACTCATTTATGATGTGAGAGTTCTGAAATCCCAAAAGAAGGAAAGATAAACCTGATGTCTGATTCTCCTTATCCATTGCCTGGAACCATAAAGCAGAGAAGTTAGAAGATATAGGGGCCGATTCACTCAGCTCGAGTGAAGGGTTCGAATGTAAAAAAATTCGAATTTCGAAGTTTTTTTTGGGTACTTCGACCATCGAATTGGTTAAATTCGTTCGAATTCGATCGAAGTCGAACGAAATCGAACGATTCGAAGTAAAAATCGTTCGACTATTCGACCATTCGATAGTCGAAGTACTTGCCCTTTAAAAAAAACTTCGACCCCCTACTTCGGCAGATAAAACCTACCGAAGTCAATGTTAGCCTATGGGGAAGGTCCCCATAGGCTTGCTAACCTTTTTTTGATCGAAGGATTTTCCTTCGATCGTTTGATTAAAATCCTTCGAATCGTTCGATTCGAAGGATTGAATCGTTCGATCGAACGAAAAATCCTTCGATCGTTCGATCGAACGATTAGCGCTAAATCCTTCGACTTCGATATTCGAAGTCGAAGGATTTCAATTCGAGGGTCGAATTTCGAAGTAATTTTAACTTCGAAATTCGACCCTTCGTGAATCGGCCCCATAGTGTAAGGCAGATAGAATCCAACACCTGTGCTTTGTTTGATGTAGAACTAAAGTGTATCCAAAGCAACCAGGTAACAGTTTTAGTTCCAAACTAGAACCTACAAAACAAACTATTCTACAGAAATACAAAAATACCATTGTATTTGCAAATTATTTACAGTGATACTGTTAACAAAATGATAGAACCCCCCACACCCTGGGCTGAATGAAGATTTATGGTTTATATTATGTGAGAAAGTGAATCACTTGTGAGTTCCCTACAGTAGAGTGACTTTAAATACAAACATACACAAAGCTCCCAGAGTAGAAGAACTTAAGCCAATATATTTTAGATGAAAGATAAAATATAAAATGTCTCGGTTGAGTTTTCTAAAGTGAATGTGTTTAAAATGTAGAGTAAGAGTAGATGTGGGTTATCTTATTGGTTCCTATGGGAAAATCAAAGATGTTAGCCTTACACCACATTTGTACTGGAAATGCAGCCGCCCCAGATCATCATCTCAAGTTCAGTAGGAATGTGACATTTCACACCTGCCCATTTGAGGAAGCAGAGAAAATAGTAAGAAACAACAGTGAGGAAAACATTTCTCTTGTTATGGAAAGTTGCCTTTGTGGCTTGTTGGAAACTGCCAATGGGAAATGAAAGAAAACTGTAGGATGAGCGAAGTCATTCAGCAAAGAGCAGCCATCATTCTATACTGTATGGATAAGGGAATCCATTTGGCATTACAGACATGAGGTTTTTATACCTTTGGAAAGGAACAGAAGATCAATTGTGTAACTGCCCCTGGGACTTGTATAACAGACACTCACAGGAAACTCCCTGGGGGAGAAGGAGAAGCTCGTTATGAACAGCAATAAAGAAAATAACAGAAACAATTTATTATACGTTATTTTGGCACCCCCATCCCACCAAAACTACTGAATATTTAGATTTGTGTGAATGTGATTGTATTGCACAATTGGTAAGATCTCTTTTTGTTCTGTAATTTTTTTAAATACACCAAGTACACCAAATAATGAGAGAAATGCAACACTTGCCATTTCAAAAAAAATTCTGGGAAAAAAGGGAAAGTTGTGCTCAGCACTAAATGTTAAACCATTAGCCAGGGGTGCAATGAGTCAGTGACCACAAAATTCATACAGACAAATACAAGAGGTCCTCTGCACTCACTCCCTATAATTATGTAGCGCTATAGTAAACTGACTTGTGCCAGGGCAGTTTAAGCTACTTTCCTTGGTGGGCTGAGACCACCGATGAGATCTCTTTCTCAGGGGTAAGCCCTCACAGCGGGGTGGAGGCAAGGGTGTAGTTTAACTGTAACCTGATGCGATAGCACAATGATGGGCGCCAGTAGTTCTTTAACAGTTGAACAAAGAACAGTATTTATTGAACAATAGCACATAGATCATTTAGCACATTGATCCACAATGGAGTATAGAACATACACAGCAGCATAAAGGAAGCATATACTCACAGCACGTATAGGCTGAATCCCCACAGGCTAGGGAATACACAGCAGAGAGTAAGTTGACAGCATGTGATGGGTATTGCCCAGTTTTCAGGATATCTTCCAGTAGCAGACTAGGGGAACTCCTGACATCCCTATCTCAACACTTGGTTCCTTACTCTGGGTCAGTAATACCCTGGGATCTTAATCCCTCTAATCTCCTCGGCAGAGCCTTGAGCTGCTCAACTAAATAACCTCTCTATCACTCCTAGAGCGATCTATAAGACAAGTATAGCTGTCTAATTACTAGGGCCAAGGCGCCTAGGGTCAGCACTAACCATTCCCTTCCAGCCTGCTTGGTTGGGCTAAAGCAATGGACCCAGAGCACATGGTGCCTAAACCTTTTATACTCTGGCACAGTGCCATCTGGTGTACACTGTGTGAACTGCAGGGGTTACATAAGCACAAGGTCCCCATAAGGACCCGCTGAGGTGTCCATATTACTAGGGATGTGCCTGTCTGTAAAGTGTTAGGGTGTCTAAGATTTTCACATCCCTACAAGTACATTAAGGACATTGAGATATACATTCAGCTACTAACAACTGCCATGCCCTTTAAACAAAACAGGGAAAGATGTTTTATTGAGGTTTTTTTCTTTTAAGAAGTACAGAAAATGGGGATCATTGGTCCTATTGTTTGGACGTAATAAAATAACAAGTAGAAAAAACAGTAAAGGGGTAGAAATGAAAAAATAGCAAGTATTGGAAAAATCAATCGATGAAATGGTAACTGGATTTTGTTAAACTTCATAATAAGTGAGCAGAGGTCATGACATGTCTCTAATCTCCCATAAAATTTGAAAATCCTCAAGTATGCAGGGCAAAGAAAAGTGAGGGGTCTTTATTATGGCCAAGCCATGGGAGTCATATTTTGTCATATGCTTCTATGTTGTTCTGTAGCATATGAGAACATTTTTCAGTGGGTCACTGAGTATGAACCATAGTTCCAGTTACCGTTCAGCCCCTAAAGTAGTGTGGGTCACAGGAGGGATATATTTTATGCAATGGTGCTGAACCAAATAGAGACGTTTTGTAGATGTTACTCCTTGTTGGCCATTAAACTGCACTGACTACTGATAATGTTGTGTTGAAATCTCTTTCCTATTTATGCGTTTAGTTGTGTAACTTTGGACACAACTTGTAGCACAGGGGAAAAGGCATGTCAATACAAAAAGGTAGGGATGTTAGTTCATTAGGTACTTATTTCCTGACGATCTTCTTACAGTCACTCCACTATCCAAAAACCATCCAAAAATAAAAACAAAGATCAGCGTCTGTGGCAACAGAAATTAGAAACTAATAGGAAAAAGTCAATACTTTTTGGTCATACCTTGTTAGAAGAATCATAAACAAAGTCAATATAAGGGCTACACCCCAAGAACACAGACTCATATTGAGACAAAGCCTGAAATCCATAATGGAGACATAATGAAGTGGGGAGCAGATGGCCAGATATCGATCATAGGCCATGACTGTGAGGAGATTAAATTCTGTATCTGCTGAAACACCATAAATATAAAACTGTGTGATACAACCAGTAAGAGATATTGTGCCTCCTCCATTCAGTAATAACCACAAGGTATTTGGAATAATACTGGTACTGAGCAAAACATCACATACAGACAGCTGGGAGAGAAGGACGTACATGGGAGATCTCAAGGCTGGAACTGTAACCACTAATATGATTATAAGAAAGTTTCCAAGTAATGTCAAAATATTTATCCAGAGCAATGGAACAAAGAGTAACTTATTTATGATGTGAGAGCTCTGAAATCCCAAAAGAAGGAAAGATAAACTTGATGTCTGATTCTCCTTATTGTTTATATAAAATATATCTGGAACGGTCTAATTCCTATGACGGACGAATGGCTAGTGTCAGAGGGTCGATATCTATTACCCCCGCCCTCTATGAGGCCATAACGCTATAGGGCAGGTGCCTCGAGTTTATATGTCTGTTTGTTTTATAAACCAATGTTAATGGTTCTCTGCTAAGCTTTTTTGCATCCTACAGGTCTGTTAGAGCATATTTTGAATGTAATACTTGTGTGTATGTTAGAAAGAAAAGGACTTGACCTGACTGTTTTATGAATTTGATGTGTCTGTAATGAATATGTTTGCCTTACTGTTTTTGGTTCTCTTTAATGTTTATATGTTTTCATAGGTACCTCTTGTAATATAATATTTGTTCTATGTGTCTGTCACTAAAATATTGTCATTTTGTCTTAGACTATCATGTCACTATTCTTATTTTATCCTAACATTGTCTTCTTTGTTCTTATTCTCATAGTAACATTAGTTCTCTTGTGTATTTCTGTTTGTGAATGGGTTACTTGTGAATAAGGTTAATTCACTCCACTTGTCTTTCTTGTGTTAACAGAAATATTAGTGTTGTCTCTTTAAATGTTCTCTGTTATAGTTTTTTGTCTCAAACTAACCTTACTTCTATTTTTTGTCTTTCTGGGTCAGATTGATAACTCTTTTTTTATTATGTTTGACTTGTGATCTGCAAAAACACGTTCCATCAGTTTAGAATATCTAACAATCCTCCTAGATATGCTAATGGAGTGCCCAAAACATTTTGGGGTATATTTATCAAAGAGTGAAGTTAATCGTGAAATTCCGCCACTCTCCATTCATTTCTATGGGATTTTTATAGAAGTATTTATCAAAGGGTGAACTTTCTTTCACCCATTGATAAATACGCCTTTCAAAATCCCATAGAAATGAATTGAGAGCTGCGGAATTTCACTCTAGTGGCGGTTAATTAACCCTCAATATTCGACTAGGAATTAAAATCCTTCGACTTCGAATATCGAAGTCGAAGGATTTAGCGCAGATAGTTCGATCTAACAATCGAAGGATAATTCCTTTGATCGAATGATAAAATCCTTCGAATCGAACGATTCGAAGGATTTTAATCCAACGATCGAAAGAATATCCTTCGATCAAAAAAAGTTAGCCAAGCCTATGGGGACATAGTAGCTTTTAGATGGTGATCTAGGGGGTCAAAGTTTTTTTAAAGAGACAGTACTTCGACTATCAAATGGTTGAATAGTCAAACGATTTTTAGTTCGAATCCTTCGATTCAAAGTCGTAGTCGTAGTCGAAGGTCGAAGTAGCCCATTCGATGGTTGAAGTAGCCCAAAAAAACTTTGAAATTCGAAATTTTTTACCTTCGAATCCTTTACTCGAAGTTAGTGAATCGGCCCCTGTATCACAGCAGAGGGGACAAGACTGTGTTTTCCTGGCCAGAAGGTGATAGTTTTCTTCCCTCACAACTTGAGATTCTACTGTGACAGATAAAAGATATGTGTAAGGGCAAATATTTTACTATACACATTACATGCCATTAGATCTAGCAGGCTTTTGCCAACCAATAGAAAGTGATATTTCTCACATATACTTCAGCTCAGACATTACACCTATTCTCTGCTCCTTGCTCAGCAAACTTAGATCCAGTCCTTTATATGGATACTCAGGAGCAATTAAATGCCATTTTAAATATGCCTATTGGCAACCAAGAGTGACACAGGGTTACGCAATCTCAGAACTTTTAGTTCCACAAACGATGCAGCCCCCAGTAAGCCCCAGTAATAAAGATTCTTATTGGGCTAATGGTTTAGGATATTTTAAGCTTATTAAAAGTAGTACTTCCCCTGAATATTCTGAAGACAAAAGTCCTGATGACCAAATAAATCACGGTCAGTTGTTTCAAACGCCAGAGCACACTCACACTGAAGTACTTAACGGTGCATTAGACTTACAGCACCTTTAGAGCTCTTACTCACGAGCGTTTTTACCTGCGCTCCCCTGCGCAGGAAAAATGCAGCATGTTGCGTCTCAACCTGCGTTCGGCACCTACATGCGCCTGCGTGAGTACAGCCCCATTTGAAATAATGAAATGCGTCTATTCCTGCGCTCCCCTGCGGATGAACGCTGAAAAACGGAACGCAGGGGGGCGTAGGTAAAAACGCTCGTGAGTAAGAGCCCTTAGAGAAAATCTAGTTCATAGTCCAATAAATAACAAGAAGGATTCTATTTGCTGGAACTGTCATAAAAACTACACTTCATACTCATCTGTATTTTTTCTCTGTATCTCCTGCATCTGGATCTTTTTCACCAACATGAAGGTAAACTTGATGCAGTTTGGATCCATACCCGATTCACTCATTGGTACAGGTTAAATTCCTTTCATTATTCTCTAGACAGATGTGAATCTATTATTTCATATTATTGTACTGCATTTGCAGTACAACAAGAGAGGAGTATTATATTGTGGGTTATGTTGTTGTTACTATTTTTTCTAATTAAATAAGTTTCCGTTCATAAAAATGCAGCTTATGTGCTTGTGCCGCTGCTACAGAAAAAATTCTCCCGTAATCATCGCACTTGTGTATCTTGTATCACACGTCTGCAAGTGAAGTGACTTATTGTTGATTTTATCTGATAACCAGTAAGTTCACTACCAAATTTGTAGAAATAAATGATGCTACTAAAATGGGTCTATGTCATTCTCATTTAGGCTAAAAATATAAATATATATATAAATATATATAAAGGTACAAGAGAGAACTTGTTAAATGTTTTTCCTGGTTATGATTAATTAATATTGTTTTGTTATAAGAAGGAAACAGTACAGGTTGTATTTGATAGTTTACACAATTACATTTTCAATTCTGTTACAAATTTGCAAATGACACTGATATTAAGTGGCGTTGTGTCCCACTTCCAACAACACAATTACTGGCAGAATTTGGTTGGATTTACTCCCAGCTGTCCTGTCAATTCTGCAACAATCCCATCAGGTGTTGTGGACTCTCTTCATTTGAATTAACCACAAGAAAACAAATGTCTTTCATTCATATCATCATACTATCACTTCTCATTACTGACAGTTCATACAGTAGTTTCATTAGAGTTCTTTAGCTAGTACACTAGATAAGTCAGTATTACCAGAGCACCAGATATTGTCACATAGGGGCAAATTCACTATGCGCCGAAGCGCCTAACGCTAGCATCAATTCGCAATGGTCATTTTCGTTACTTCGCAACTGGCGTACATTCGCTAGTGTTACTTTGCACCCTTATGCCTGGCGAATTTGCGCAACGGACGTAACTACGCAAATTCACTAACGCGCGCATTGTACTGAACGCTTCCTTTTACGCCGGACTTCCTTCGCCACCTCAGACCAGGTGAAGCGCAATAGAGTAGATAGATCCCAAAAAATGCTGGGTGATGGGCGGTAGGCTAAAAAGATCTAAAACATTTTTGGGGGTGCCCTCCTTCCCCCCTACATTTCCTAACTCATGGCAACTTACCTATACAGTGGGCACATGTGTAGGGCAAAATAAAAATTTTATTTGATGTTTTGAAGGTTTCCCAGGCATTTGTAGCGCTGCTACATATGCCTCCATTGAAAATAGAATTTGGCGCCGTATGCAAATTAACCATCGTTAGCGTAACTTCGCTTCGCTTAGCTTCGCTTAGCTTAGCGAATCAATGCTAGCGCAACTTCGCAACCTTACGCTACCCCTGAGCGCAACTTCGGATTTTAGTGAATTTGCAGAGCGCTAGCAAAACTACGCCTGGCGAAGTGCGGCAAAGTTACGCCTGGTGCAACTACGAATCTTAGTGAATTTGCCCCATTGTCTCTTTGTTTCCAGGTTGGTGATCTGAGCAAAATTCCATCAGTAGCTGTTGAGATTATTCACTATATTCCATTACATTCCAAATAGAACAGCTATCATTGATCACACCACTCATTGAAGGAAACTCTACATACATACATAGAGCCATTTCAAGAGTTTTCCATTCATATCTGTGATGCCTTTACATTTTTGCCTATCCTAATATCAGATCCATCGACTGATTATGAACTCTTAAAAAACTGTACAGAGACTGCTGCATTGACTGAATACAAGTGACTGTTGAATATTTCTTCATATGTCTATCCACCGCCATGATGTCTCTCTGATTGGACTTTCCCCTATAATGAACTGATGGACTGATATTGAAACGGGTTAATTTTAAGTTTAGATTCATACAGTATTGAATGTGATATAGTTAAATTGTGTGAAATTGACAAGAACAATGGGAATGTGATAATGTAACATTTTCTCTATATGTTTAGTTTTAAATTAGTTATGAAAACAACTAAGGTAAAATTGTATCTGTTTAAAAGGGTTTTAGAAGGAAAGTTTCCTGTAATTAATTAATTGTATTATTGCCCTAGATCGTCAGCTCTATATGTAGCTGGTTGTTTGTAAACGGCACTGACATAAACAAAATGATAGAATCAATAATAATAGAACTCTATCATGTGTTAATATTAGTATTGAATAGAGTCTGGATTCCAAGACTAGTCCCGCCCATAATGTAAAATCTATAAAAAAAAATATAAATCTATCACCATCATAAATATAGAGGTTGTCCAAATAAATAGAGTAGCTGACCAAAATAGTATGATTTTAGATTAGTATGTGTTTTGATAGGAAAAAGAAGGTTGTACTCATATTGTTTCTGAAATGTTTGCTGAATGTCATATAGTCAAAGTTTTAGAGCTGCATCAATAAGTGTAATGTTTTGATATGTGGTTAAAATATTTATTTATCAAAATCAAAAAGCAATGGCTTCCATAAACAAGCCCAAGAAGCACTAATAACCATAATACCCAAACAGGATAAAGATCCTCAATTATGTTCAAGCTATAGGCCTATCTCATTGATAAATTTAGATATGAAGCTTTATGCCCAGATACTGGGAAAAAGATTGAAACAATACTTACCGCAGTTGATACACAACGACCAAGCAGGCTTCATTCCTAAAAGAGAAGCAAAGGATAATATAGCAAAAACAATATCTTTGATACAACATGCAAAAAAATCTCAGACTCCAATGTGTCTATTCTCAATAGACGCTGAAAAAGCGTTCGACAGAATATCATGGACATTTATGGAAATTACACTGGAAAAATTTGGGTTCGGGGAAAGGTTTAGACATAAGATAATGGCCCTATATGATAAACCTTCCGCTAAATTAAAAATTAACGGAACTCTCTCCCAGACGGTTATGATACATAATGGTACTCGTCAAGGATGCCCACTATCACCTACACTTTTTTTATTAGTGATGGAAACTTTACTGGCACATATAAGAAACAATAGAGACATTGCAGGGCTGCAGGTAAAAAGCAAAGAATATAAAAGTGCAGCATTTGCAGATGATCTTCTAATATTTACAACAAATCCTAGGGTAACACTACCAAATGCAATGCATTTGTTTAACCGATTTGGGGAAGTATCACATTTTAAAATCAATCTTTCTAAGTCAGAGATCTTGAATATAAACCTGGAGAAAGAGATAGCGAATCAGATCAAAGAAAATTTTCCATTTAAATGGGCAAATTCTTACATAAACTATTTAGGGATTAAATTGAGTGGGGATCTTGACAGAATGTATCAAGATAATTATGTCCCACTGTTAACAACCCTTCAAAAAAGAATTAATAAGTGGAAAAATATCAAGATCGCATGGCTTGGAAGAATTCAAGCTATTAAAATGATGGTAATGCCCAAAATATTATTCCTCCTACAAACTTTACCAATAGTTCTACCCCAATCCTTTTTCAAATCAGTTAGAACTATTTTTACAAAATTTATATGGGGAGGGAAAAACCCACGATTAAGCTTTAAGATCTTAACAAAAAATAAAGAAGAAGGAGGACAAGGAGTCCCTGACCCATATCTATATTACATAGCAATCCATCTAGCCAGAATATTGAACTGGACTTCTAGGAAAGAGAAAAAAGATTGGTGTAAACTAGAACAGGTTTGGGGTAGCACACCTATAGAAAATCTGTTATGGGATGATAAATGGAGGGAAAATAAACAAATAACACAACACCCCCTAATTAATGCATCTTTGAAAACCTGGCACAGAACTAAATTGGATTTCCACATGACAAAAACCCCATATATATTACAACCACTATGTAATAACCCAAATTTCCCTCCTGGAATGGAAAAGGGGGCATTCACGAGATGGGAGAAAAAAGAGGGAAGACCGACTAAAATGCAGGAGATGATGAGAGAGGGAAAGCTGATCCCACTAGAGGAGATACAAACAATATGGGGAAAACATCCTAGAGATATATGGGGATACTATCAACTCCACCATTATATGAATATGAATAAAAATAAGAACGGGGACAGAACACCAACATGGTGGGAACAACTAATAGAAGAAGATCAAGATATAATTAAACCAGTATCAAAGCTGTATAATAGATTATTAAATGACGAAGGAAACAAAACGTGGCCGTTCTGTCGACAATGGGAGGAAGAATTGGGTAAAACCATTCCATATGAGGTCTGGAAAAAGATTTTTAAAAATGGGTACAAAACAACTAAGGTTATGAAAAGTAGGGAAGCGATCTACAAAATGGTAACTAGATGGCATTACACACCTGTTAAACTTAATAAAATGAATTCAGAGATATCAAAGATATGTTGGAGATGTAATCAACAGGAGGGCTCACATGTACATATATGGGTGATGTGCCCCATACTTAAAGCTTTCTGGGACTATGTGTTAGCATGTATTTATAAAATAACTGAGGTGAAGATTAAGAAGGAGGACCACGCATTAATTCTTCTAAATATAAATCTTGAGAGCTATAAACTATTAGAGGACCCACTTATCTTCCAGTTGATACAAGCGGCTAAATCTATAATTACTAAGACCTGGAAAGCGAAAGACGCGCCTGTACTTATGAACTGGGTTAAAGCTGTAGAGGAGATAAGGGAGATGGAGGAAATTACAGCGATAAAATACAATGATAGTGCTACTTACTGGAAGATTTGGCAGCCTTGGATTAGATATAGACAATTGATGGTAGCAGAAGGTGGTAGATAGACTCTAGATCAGAAGGAATAAGAGACTGCCCAGAGGAAATGGAAAGGGTGTAATGTCTTACTAATATTTGAAAATGTGTGGTGTAAAACTGCCCCTCCTTTAATACCCCCTTTTTTTTTTCTTTCTGTACCCCGGTGTATGAAAATTGAAAATAAATAATAATAAAAAAATAAGTGTAATGTTTTTATAGAACAGCTCAGTTATTCCAAATGATTAGGTAAAATTTTATAGCTGGTTAAACAACTCCATTGGAAGTTTCATTAAGTCTATCCATGTCATCCTAGCATTAATACTTGCTCTATATTTCTCTGTTAGAATTTGTGCTATAAGTACCTTCCAACTTCTGCTCACATTTGATTTACATCTATAAGATAAAGCTTTTCTCAGCCGTATGTGGGGAGGTTTGAAAGAAAGAAAGAATCATTTTTTACTTTTCAATAGTAATGAAATCAGTATTATATTCGTCTCTTATAACATGTTACATATATATTATATATTCTTTGTCATTTTTGTAGGGTTTTCTGTTCCCGGCTGCACTTAACCAAGTTATTTCATGAAACAGAATGTATCTGTAGCTCCCGAGATCCCTGGTTTTTTTTTTCTTTTCACTGATTCCAGCTTTTAGCTGCACTTCTGTACTGGTGCTGCCATGACGTTGAACTGTAACTCACAACAGCGCACACCACTGTCCCAATTATAACAGACCTCCCTTGTTCCTGGGGGTCCTCTCAGCACTCTTACTGTGAGGTTTTTTTTTTAAACATTTCAAGAGAGAAATGTTTATATAAAATATATCTGGAACGGTCTATTTCCTATGACGGACGAATGGCTAGTGTCAGAGGGTCGGTATTTGTTTACCCCGCCCTCTATGATGCCATAACGCTATAGGGCCCAAGGCAGGATGGACTATAAGGGCTAATGGTCTACTGTGGACAATGGTCACTCATATAACTTATACTAGGCCATACAAATAAATCATCTCCACTCATAGCTGCTGTACCACAATGGTTATGTTTAGCCAACAGATGTCTACAAGGCTGTGGACAGTTGGAACCAGAAAACTCTAATATTGCAAATCTGCACATCGTACAGGAATGTATAAATGTATATGTCAGCAAGTTTCCTTGCTAGACCATGTATGGTGTTTCCGTGTACCCCTTGTCACAATTACTGTAAATGACTTCTGAAAGCTATATTACACTTGGACCAAGAGGTGGGTCTTTGGTAAGTCCTTGGGTGACATTCTGTGTGTTACTCCAACAGCTTACCCAGACAAAATTGTTATGCTGTATTATGTAAGAATAAATTGCCTGACTATTACTAAAGGTTTTCTTTTACTGAGTTTTGTCTTACACGAGGTCAAAATGGTACTACTAAAAATACCATCAAGTTTTAAATTGTAATGAATGTTCTGGTTAGAAGAATGGTTGCATACTCTTTTATTTAGCAGTTTTTAGGTGTACACTTTCCCTTAGTTGGCTTCAAATAAAAAAAACTTGAATTACACGGGAGTCATATCAGTTATCCTTGCCCCAAAGAATTTTTTTATGGAAATATATTTGCTTGCCCCTCCTTCTCTGATGAAGTGCCCAGCTAGGCAAAACTCATTAAAAGGAAGGACCTTAGGGACCATAATTCTGGTGTTTGCTAGGCTATGGGATTTTTTTAAAAAAAAAGTCTTTCTTTCTTAGGCACCTAATAAATGTTTTTATGTGTGAAACTGACAATTTTGGCCTAGAGCAGGGTTCTGCACATTTACAGAGATGACTCTCTCCTAGATATTTGTGTTTATTGATACAGGAATAATATATTGGCTTGCTGCCTTAAGGGTCCCTCAAATGCTGGTGGAATGTGAAAGGGAGTGAGGTTTTTAAGTACTTATGCTTAACTTACATGTAACTCTAACCACTGTGAGTGTTATTAGGTTGCTTGTACATTTTTCAATACCTCAAATTCTGAGCCTTCTACAATTAAGAAGGACCTTTTCCATGAACACATGCAGCATTTCATCCATGGGCTCAGGATATTTCACCAAAGTGCTCCAGTAACAACCAAGAGAGCATGTGTTAGGTGCTCAAGATACTACACTACAGAAACCACCTGGGCTTGTTTAGAAGCCTCCAATCTGAATCACTAGGAAAGCCATCTGGCAGATGACAGCTCTGAGGCCATCAAGCAGTGGCCCCACTAATGAACACTAGGAGACACTGAAAAAGGTCATGGAAAAGCAAGAAAGGGCAGTGTCACAAAGGCCAAGAGAATGGAGGGACTGGAGGAGGAGAGGGTGGTCCACAGCGTCAAAAGAGCTAAAAAGTCTAGAAATGTAAGTAGCCAGAAGTGTTTTTTGACTTCAGCAAAATGCTAAAGTAGTTTTGAGCTAAAGGGAAGCAGAGGAAAGCGTTTTGCGGCGCAATGTCATATTTAAATAGTGTTAGCTAAGCTCCTTTGTTGATTTTGGTTTCTTTGTGGCGAGATATACAGATGAAAGCCATTTTGGTTTTGTGTGTTTAATTTGAATCAAATATCTCATTTAAAACAGAAAATTGTGTCACAGCATCCCATGTGAACAATGATAGTATTGTATTTATCGTGCACAGCAGTGATGGGTGAATAAATTGGTGTAAAAAAATTACATTGCGCCATAATTGCCAGGCGTCAACACTATTTTGACGCCCATTGGTTTTAACTTAAGCGTCAAAATTGACGAGAGAGACTTTTCGAAAGTGTCAATTTTCGAGTTTCATGTTTTTTTCCAAAAAATTTGTGGGAAAATGGTAGAAATTTGCCCAATACTAGTGCACAGAGAACATTTTATTTCCTGTGTAAACATGTTCCTATTTTCCCAGTTAAACTTGAATGGCTCTTCCATGGCAAAAAAGTCGGTGCGGGAAAAGTTGTGAATAATACATGGGCCATTTTTCAAATCGTGCAACTTTTTCATAATTTCAAAAAGCATGGCTTGCTAAAAAAGCACAAGTTTTATGAATTATCACACAAAAATCAGTTCAAAATGTCCAAAAACTCAGAGAATCATCAAGACAAAAAAAATCTTCTGATTATAAAAGGGTTATCTGCCGTTAACTTCTACATGACTTCAACAGCTTCTAGCTGGAGTATTTTTGGATTCGGAGCATAATAAATCCTAAAAAAGTTATGCATTTTTTACCCAGTGAATTTTGGCTTCAAAAAGCCTGACCTGAAAAAGCCACAGCTCAATAAATCAGCCCTTACAAGACAGCAACGCTAACTAGTGCACCACCTTGAAGCATAATGTGGTCTTCTTATTTTTTTTTTATATTTACATTTTTATTTATTTCCAAACATAAAATTACAATACATACCAATTACACAGGTAAAAAAAAGAAAACATAAAGAAAAGAGAAAAGAAGATGAAAAAAAAAAGAAAAGGAAAAGAGCCTGACTCTGGGAAATATTTACATACATATGTTTACATATTGTTTAACCTTGAGAATAAGTTCTTAGCAAATAAACAGCCTTTAAGACCATGAATCCTTATTTGCATACATATATTGCCAGTAACTTGCAATTTTGGAAATCGTCCCCAGCGTTCCTGCTATGGTGCATTCGTAGTTTGCAGTTTGGTTAAGTTCATGCTTGATTATTTGTATTGATGGAATATCTTGAGAATTCCATTTCCTTGCTATTGCTATTCTAGTTACAAACAATATGTGGTATAATAAATACAATAAAGCTTTATTGTATTGTATTATTGCCGTTGAATCTATTACTCCTTATATTGCTAAAGCCAGAGTCAAAGAAATATTTATTTTTCTCATCTTTTCTACCAATTTCCATAGTATTTGTATAATCGGGCATGACCACCAAATATGCAAAAAAAACTACCCGAGGCACCACCTCCAGCATCTATTTAATGTACCATACATCTTGAGTAATTTATTTGGTGTTCAATACCATTGATAAGTTAGTTTCCTAGCATTCTCATGATGATTGGTACATTTAGGGGCACATTCACTAACCTCGAGTGAAGGATTCGAAGTTAAAAAACTTCGAATTTTGAAGTTTTTTTGGGGCTACTTCGACCATCGAATGGGCTACTTCGACCTTCGACTGCGACTACGACTTAGAATTGAAGGATTCGAACTAAAAATCGCTCGACTATTCGACCATTCGATAGTCGAAGTACTGTCTCTTTAAAAAAAACTTTGACCCCCTAGTTCGCCATCTAAAAGCTACCAAAGTCAATGTTAGCCTATGGGGAAGGTCCCCATAGGCTTGGCTAACTTTTTTTGATCGAAGGATATTCCTTCGATCGTTGGATTTAAATCCTTGGAATCGTTCGATTCGAAGGATTTAATCGTTCAAACGAAGGAATTATCCTTCAATCGTTCGATCAAACCATCTGCCCTAAATCCTTTGACTTAGATATTCGAAGTCGAAGGATTTTAGTTCCTAGTCGAAAATCGAGGGTTAATTAACCATCGATATTCGACCCTTAGTGAATCGGCCCCTAAGAGTATTGAAGAGGTGACTGGAGGGCTTGATTCCACTGTTGAGTTGTGAAATCTTGTTGTAGAGCCTTTTCCCATTTTAGCATAAATGCATATTTAGGCTGATCGTTTGGTAGTAATAATAACTTTATTACTGAGGTACCTCGTTTCTTTAAATTTGGAGTATGAAATAGCGTTTCCCAAACTGTAGGTAATCTATTAACATGCTGAATCCACTTACATGAGTAATGGCGTATATGCAAATATTTATAAAATTCAGTACTCAAAAGACCAAATTCTTTCTGAATAGAAGCAAACGTTTTAAATACATGACCTTCCATTAGAAAATGTACACCCTTCATACACCATGTATTAAGTTGAAGGTACGTCCATAGAGATTGTATCTAGTGAAAGAAAAGGAGATGGGAAAGGTGAGATACTTGGATTTGCGTATCAAACACCAATTCTTGATTATACACCAAAGATGAGGCGGAATCAATCGTGGATTACTAAATGTTACTGGATTATTGGAAATAAAGATTTTGTTTGAGGACCAAGGGTGTAGGTATGAATTTTCTATATCCACCCATTGCTTGGTTCCTTTTGGCAGATTTAATTCTGCTAATTGATCCAGTAATATTGCTTTATGGTATAGCGCAATTTCAGCTCATGTTGTAAAATATGTTGTGACAAACAAGGTTTTTTTTCGAATCCCATATAAATGTTGTAAACGTTGTTGTAATTTTTGTAGATAAAATCGAGGTAGAGCAATTGGTACAACTCGCATTAAGTATAAAACAGGTAAACATATCATTTTCAGGGCATGTATCCTACCAACCCAAGATGTAAACATTGTTCTCCATGAAGCAACCTCTTTCCTTATTGCATGTAACAATGGAAAGAAATTGCTTTGTAGCAAGCTATTCATAGTACTTGTAAGGCGCATACCCAAATATATAATCTCATTTTCCTTCCATTCAAAAGGATAGGCCTGTTTTCGATGTGTCATAGAATTTTCAGAAATATTCATTCCCTTAGCCTGAGTTTTAGTTTGATTCAGCTTATATAATGATACATTGCTAAAATCTTCAAGAATTTGTAATAATGTTGGTACTGCAATTTGCAGATTGGTAAGAAACAATATTGTATCATTAGCATAAAGCCCAATTTTGTGTGTTACATTGGCAATGGTCACACCTTGCAGCATGGAATTATCTCCTCCAAAAACTGGGAAAGCTTATTGACTCGAGTATAAGATGAGGGTGAGAAATGCAGCAGCTTCTGGTAAGTTTCAATCAAAAAATTGAGGGTTTCTGCTCCCATTGGAGGAGCCAGCATCTTGTTTTTGGATGCCGGCGACTATTCTTGGACGCCAGCAAATATTCTTGGAGACTATTCTTGGGCGCCGGCGACTATTCTTGGGCGCCGGCGACTATTCTTAGACGTCAGCGACCATTTTTGTGATTGACCCGAGTATAAGCCGAGGTAGCGTTTTTCAGCATATTGTGGGGGCTGAAAAACTCAGCTTATACTCGAGTATATACGGTAATTTATGTTTGGTCGTTAACTTTACTAAGTCTGCTTGTAGTTGCACTATATTCTGATTCCTAAGCTTTTGTAAGCAGCTGTTTTAATCAGAAAACTGTGTGTCACTGCCTTATGTGCACACCAGGTATTAATGATACCTGTGTCCTGTATCAGATTAAACCTAAAATAATCTATTATACAATTCTTAATTTTTAGAGATGTCTCAATATTAGTGATTAACTGATCGTTAAGTCTCCACGGGGGTTTAGAGTTAGTATCAACATTTAAAGCTGAAGTCAAGGTTATTCGTGAGTCCATGTTATTGTGCCTATGGTAGCCTGATTCAGCTTGGGTAAATCTGAGTGGGTAATTAAAAACATATCTATATGAGAATAAGATGAGTGTGGATGGGAGTAGAATGTATAATGTATGTCGGTCAGTGTGACAGAAAAGCAAGTTACAAATGCTGAAACGTACTTTATATACCTATTTTCTAAACTACGTATTTTTGTTTAAACAAGTTGTGAATGCAAAGGAAATTGAAATTGAAATTATTAATAGTAAGCTATAAGTAGCCCATTCAGAAATATGTTGTGTAATAACTAATTTGTTTCTTCTTTGTTAAATAAAGAATATACAAAAAAATACTGTTATATTAGTTTAAAGAAACAATTTGAAAGGTGCTACTTTTATTTCATTTCTTTGACTTAAAACTAGTGTAAAATCTCCTTATAAGCATCTGCATATACTTTTGAAGAACAACTTTAATCTCATTGTTTCTCAGGCTGTATACTGTTGGATTGCAAAATGGAGTTCCAACAGTGTATAGAAGGGACAGCATTTTCTTTGTGTTGAAGTTATGTTGTTTGGATGGCACCATATAAATTATTATCATAGTCCCATAGTACATACACACAACTATTAAATGGGAGCTGCAAGTGGAGAAGGCTTTGTGTCTTCCTTCAGTAGAGGAGATCCTGAGAATGGCAAGACCAATGGAAACATAAGTGTAAATGATGAAGCAAAAAGGGAGAATCGTAAAAGGTATGCCCAAAATAATATCTGTTAGTTCCACAGTTTTATAATCTGTGCAGGAAAGTTTAATAAGAGGGGCAAATTCACAGAAATAGTGATCTATAACAAATGGGCCACAGAACTGCAAATTAAATGTTAGAAGAGTTATAACTAAACTCAGTATAAGGGCTACACCCCAACAACACAGACTCATATAGAGGCAAAGCCTGAAATCCATAATGGAGACATAATGAAGTGGGGAGCAGATGGCCAGATATCGGTCATAGGCCATGACTGTGAGGATATAAAATTCTGAAGATGCTGAAACACAATAAAAGTAAAACTGTGTGATACAACCAGTAAGAGATATTTTGTCTCCTCCATTTAGTAATAACCACAAGGTATTTGGAGTAATAGTGGTACTGAGCAAAACATCACATACAGACAGCTGGGAGAGAAGGACGTACATGGGAGATTTTAGGCCTAGAAATGTTGTTACCAATGTAATTATAAGAAGATTTCCAAATAATGTGAAAATATAAATCCAGAGAAGCAGAACAAAGAGTAACTTATTTATTGTGGGAGAGTTCTGAAATCCCAGTATAAGGAATGATATACCTGACGTCTGATTCATTTTATGTATTGCCTGGAACCATACAACATCAATGATAGAACATGCACTATAAAAGTTCTGTGTGTACATTTGTGGAAACAATGAAAAACAGGAGAAAAGGTCCCCTCTGCTATTCTTCATTAGTTTTTTGAAACAGATGAGAGCAACAAAGAGCAGCGCTATCTTCCAGCTGTGCACAGAATGATTAACATTAAGCAAACCTTCAACCTAATTGATCTATGGCCAATGATGTAGAGCATTAAACTGGTTAGAGTTCAGCACCTACAGTTTATGGGGACATACTAATGAAAGGTGGGTTATTGATAGCAGCCAGTGACTAGATAAAGAGGTTGGAAAATCAATTGCCCTGTGCTAAATGTGTATGTATGCAGCCTATGTATCTTCTCTACTGGACCACAGAGCTTCTTGTATTCGCTAATAGATGAGTCAAGTAAAAGTAAAGTGAATGTTTCATATCATGGGAAGTTACCTTTAAGGTATGTTGACAATGAAAGAAAACTGTAGGATGAGCGAAGTCATTCATCAAAGAGCAGCCATCATTCTATACTGTATGGATAAGGGAATCCATTTGGCATTACAGACATGAGGTTTTTATACCTTTGGAAAGGAACAGAAGATCAATTGTGTAACTGCCCCTGGGACTTGTATAACACAGACACTCATAGGAAACTCCCTGGAGCAAAAGAGAAGCTTGTTTATGTAGATAGTTATATCTACAAAATGAAGGACAATTTTTGCAATATGCTGTTGCACCCTTATCCCACAAAAAAACACAATTTTTTTTATTTTTGTGAACCACTTACAGGATCTCATTTCTAACATAATTTGTACACCAAATATATAGCTTGTTTAAGCAAAGTGATGCTGGAATGGGAAAATATGGGGTGGACTGTTAACATTTACATTTAAATTCGTTTCTACCTATTGGGTAATTTATCAAAATCTGAGAAATTCTCACTATTTTCTGAAAATGACTTTTCCCTTAGCAATACATTTTTCCAAACATTTCTTGTGAGGGGAAAAACCTTGATTAAATCATGAAAAAATTGTCGGCAAAACCTTCAACTTTTTTGGATTTGATGCCCGAAAACCACAAAATCCTCGAATTATTGAATTAAGCCCAGCTCAGATCAAGAAATGACCGAGACATCTAGCATTGACTTCTACATGAACTCGGCAGGTCTGAGATGGAGTACTTTATACTTCGACTTTTAACACAATTGGAGGTTAATAGATCTTATCCTATGAAAAAATTGTCTTGTTGCCCTTTAAAAATCTGACCAGAAAAAAAATCGGACTTTTATAAATAACCCTCCTAAATTCGGTTTAATCTATCCAAAACTTGAATGTTCAATATATTTTTTAAGTACAAGAAGTTTGAAAATTCAAATGTGTAACTTTGGCTTCTAAAAGCTTGTGATGTAGTTCATACAGAAGTCAGTGTGAGCTGTTCTGGAACAAATTTTGTTTTTGCATTTTTTGATAAATAGGCCTCTAAGAGTAATGCTATACCTGATTTTTTTTTTAGCTAACATCACATTAAAGGTCTAATAAATTATATTTTATATTTTTTATTTTATTAATTTTACCTCCTTTATTTTTTCATCTGTATTGCATTTACATGTTTAATAAAATACTATACAATAATAATAAAAAACTTTTGAAGAATGTTAGAATAATATCACTGGTGGAATTTTGCTAATATAAATTGCATGAGATTTAACATCTGCCAGAGAAGGGCATAAATAAGAGATCTTAGTGTCCACATATATTAAAAAAGGGGATAAGTTTATATGGGTTGCACTTACTTTTTCACATGAATGAAAATCAAAAATTCCTAAATAATGTCAAATTAAACTAGCTATATAGAACAAAGTCCACCTTTAATGTCCCAAAAGGAACAGTGATTTGCATAATGTTTCAAACATTATGAGAATTGCACAAGGTTATTAAAGGGGCTGTATACAGAAATACCAAAGAAGTATCTGAGATCTCAGACTAAGGGACCTGTTTACTAAAAATCAAATTTGTTTTTTTTCCCACGAATCTCTAAAAAGTTGCGGTTTTCCTATATTTATTAGAAACTCAAAAAATTTGAGATTTAGTAATTGTAAGAACCAGGAAAACCTATAGAAGTCAATCGGAGCTGCGCTGATCCTTGTGGACCATTTAAAATACATTCATACTTTTTTTTTTCGCTTAGAATTTTTGAAAAACATGAATTTCCCCGAGGCTTTTGAGATATTCGTCTTTTTTAGAGCATTGTTGAGTGTCATTTTCTGTTCATATGTTTCTTCATTTGTATTTTTAAATAAATGTCAAGACATTCGTAGTTTTAGAGTTTGTGAGTTTAGTCGTGGTTTCAAAAAACTTCTAAAACCACTAAAATCTGACCTTTGATACTCCAATACTACCCAAAAATATTCAAGCAAAGCCTGAAATCCATAATAGAGTTATAGTAAAGTGGATTCAGATGGCCAAATAACGGTCATGAATGGTCACCAGTTAAAGTCTGGGAGAATAAGGAGTTCTATAGCTTTGAACACAGATTAGAAATAGATTTCGAGATTTGTTTTCCCCTTATTATAAAACATTAAAAAGCAAGAAACGGGATCAGCTTAGAAACATGAAAAACAACTAATCCATGATGAAATCACATTCTGCCCTTCAGTTTCAATGAGCCAAATGTTGAATTGGTCTCAAAAACAAGCATTTTGCCACAAATATCTTAATCTGTCCCAAGCTACAGTATATTGGCACCATACTTGGAAGAAACTGGCAATATGGAAGCCTTATTTCTTTTCCATGAGTTGTAGCTTATTGGTACTTTCAATGTAGGGCAATGTCAATGTAATTGAACAGCTAAAGATGCCTTAACCACAATGTCATTTAGAATTTTCAAAGACTTCAATGCATTGGGTGAAATGTCAATTAAATCTTTTTTACAGTTTTTCCATAAATGTTTCAAATCAAATTAGCAATACAAGCATCTTTTACTCTTTTAGTTTGAAAATTCTCCATTAGTGAATGGGAAATTATTTGCCAGGCATGAATGTAAAAATTGTTGCACGTAAAAAATGTTTTGATGCCCATTGATGCATTTGGACAAAAAAGTTGCCAAGACAAAATTGTTGCTGAGAAAAAATTTTTGACACCTATTGACTTTAATGCATTTGGAGTGAGAAAAGGGAAAATGACATCATACTTACCGTGATTTTCCTTTCCTGACCATCCTCCATGTCAGCTATGCGTGGGTAAGCTCCTCCCCTTGACCCCAGACAGAAGAAACTCTCCTCCCAAAGACTTTAAAGCCTCCCCAATCCCCTACACAAGTTGCCAGGTTAATCTACAGTAAGGGTGGGAATTAGGGATGTAGCGAATGTCGGAAAAAAAGTTTGCGAACATATTCGCGAACTTGTGTCAAAAATGCTAACGGTTCGCGAACGTCGCGAACCCCATAGACTTCAATGGGAAGGCGAATTTTAAAAGCTAAAAAAGACATTTCTGGCCAGAAAAATGATTTTAAAGTTGTTTAAAGGGTGCAACGACCTGGACAGTGGCATGCCAGAGGGGGATCAAGGGCAAAAATGTATCTGAAAAATACATTGTTGACACAGCGCTGCGTTTTGTGCTGTAAAGGGCAGAAATCACACTACATTTCTAAACCTGTGTAATAAACTACTTTAAAACGTCCGGCGTCTACATGCCAATCAAGTCGTGTAAAGGTTACAGCCTGTTCACACGCAAAGACGAAATGCGGCGCTTACTGCAACGCAAAAAAACGCAAAGAACTTTAATGAATGATACCGTCAAGTGAGCAAATAATAGTTGTTAATCACTAGTTGAGCTTGTCACCTCCAGGATGTTCGTCCTGTTGGTGGCAATATTTCTATAGTGGTGTGTTTAGCAGTCACCGTGCTTGTGCGCACATGCACGGTCAGGCAGAGGTAATTCAATGTACAGTGAAGCAGTGTGGGCCCAGTTTTGGTCTACTTTATTGATCACCTGCGGTGACCGTAAAAGATGCGATTTTGCCACTGTTGCAGAACCCTGAAAAATTAGGCATGTGTACTTTCCTGAAAAATTATGTTTTTTTTGTCGCAGCCACTGAAGCACAGAGGCCAGAAACAATATGCCATATAAATGCTGAAAATATAAATTTTTTTTTGTCGCAGCCACTGCAGCACAGAGGCCAGAAAAAATATGCCATATAAATGCTAACAATATAATTTTTTTTTGTCGCAGCCACTGAAGCACAGAGGCCAGAAAAAAAATGCCATATAAATGCTAACAATATAAAAATTTTTTGTCGCAGACACTGAAGCACAGAGGCCAGAAAAAATATGCCATATAAATGCTGAAAATATTCATTTTTTTTTGTCACAGCCACTGCAGCACAGAGGCCAGAAAAAATATGCCATATAAATGCTGAAAATATAAAAAAATTTTGTCGCAGCCACTGAAGCACAGAGGCCAGAAAACATATGCCATATAAATGCTGAAAATATTCATTTGTTTTTTGTCGCAGCCACTGAAGCACAGAGGCCAGAAACAATATGCCATATAAATGCTGAAAATATTCTTTTTTTTTTGTCGCAGCCACTGAAGCACAGAGGCCAGAAAAATTCAGGATTTACCTGGATTCAAATTAAACCAGTAGGGTTTGCACCCTAGTTTGTAACGGTGGTGGAGGGAGGAGGACGCTAAAAGACAGCTGTGTGTGGATTCATGAGGCATGCAGAGAAGGACAGCTGCATGGGGAGTCAGAAACTCAGAACAAGTCTTCCGGCGTGCAGTAACCCTCCGAGATCCACCCCTCATTCATTTTAATAAAGGTCAGGTAATCCACACTTTTGTGACCTAGGCGAGTTCTCTTCTCAGTTACAATCCCTCCTGCTGCACTGAAGGTCCTTTCTGAGAGCACACTTGAGGCCACAGATCAAGCCTGCGCACCCAGTAGTCCAGGGGTTCATCGCTCCTCAGAGTGTCGATATCTGCAGTTAATGCCAGGTAGTCCGCTACCTGCCGGTCGAGGCGTTCTTTGAGGGTGGATCCAGAAGGGTTCTGGCGCTGCCTTGGACTGAAAAACATTTGCATGTCTGACGTTACAGAGTGGCCAAAGTGCTTTGTCCTTGCAGGTGCGCTCGTGGCAGGATTACTGGCACCTCTGCCCCTGGAATGTTGATGAGTTTCTGAAGTGACATCACCCTTAAAAGCATTGTACAACATGTTTTGCAGGCTGGTTTGTAAATGCAACATCCTTTCAGACTTGTGGTACGTTGGTAACATTTCTGCCACTTTATGCTTGTACCGAGGGTCTAGTAGCGTTGCGACCCAGTACAGGTCCTTCTCCTTAAGCCTCTTGATACGGGGGTCCTTCAACAGGCATGACAGCATGAAAGACCCCATTCTCACAAGGTTGGATGCAGAGGTATCCATCTCCGCTTCCTCGTTATCAAGGACTGCATCATCCACGGTCTCCTCCCCCCAGCCACGTACAAGACCAGGGGTCCCCAAAAGGTCACCACTAGCCCCCTGTGAAGCCTGCTCCTGTTGGTCCTCCTCCTCCACAAAGCCACCTTCCTCCTCTGACTCCACTTCTGATACCTCTCCCTGCGTTGCAGCAGGTGCCTGGGTTCGTTCTGGTGATTCCGACCAGAAATCGTGCGCTTCCTGCTCCTCGTCACGCTGGTCTACAGCCTCATCTGTCACTCGTCGCACGGCACGCTCCAGGAAGAAAGCGAAGGGTATTAGGTCGCTGATGGTGCCTTCGGTGCAACTGACCATATTTGTCACCTCTTCAAAAGGTCGCATGAGCCTGCAGGCATCGCGCATAAGCACCCAGTAACGGGGGAAAAAAATCCCCAGCTCTGCAGATCCAGTCTTACCACCCAGTTCAAACAGGTATTCATTGACGGCTCTTTGTTGTTGCAGCAGACGTTCCAACATGAGGAGCGTTGAATTCCAGCGAGTCTGGCTGTCGCAAATTAAACGCCTGACTGGCATGTTGTACCGCTGCTGATTGTCAGCAAGGCGTGCCATGGCTGTGTAGGAACGTCTGAAATGGGCCGACACCTTCCTGGACTGCCTGAGAACGTCCTGGAATCCTGGGTACTTCGAGACAAAACGTTGGACTATTAAATTCAGAACATGTGCCATGCAGGGCACATGTGTTAAATTGCCCAGTCTCAGTGCTGCCAACAGATTGCTTCCATTGTCACACACCACTTTTCCGATCTTCAGTTGGTGTGGGGTCAGCCACCGATCGGCCTGTGACTGCAGAGATGACAGGAGTACAGATCCGGTATGATTTTTGCTTTCCAGGCACGTCATCCCCAAGACAGCATGACAACGGCGTACCTGGCACGTCGAATAGCCTAGGGGGAGCTGGGGGTGCACAGGTGTGGAGGAGGAGGACCCAGCAGCAGAGGAGGAAGAAGAGGAAGAAGACGAGGTAGAGAGCAAAGGAGGAGTAGAGGTGGTGGCAGAACCGCGTGCAATCCATGGCGGTGACACCAACTCCACTGTTGTTGTTGAGCCACACATTCCCTGCTTCCCAGCCATTACCAAGTTCACCCAGTGGGCAGTGTAGGTGACATACCTGCCCTGACCATGCTTGGAGGACCATGCGTCAGTAGTCATATGGACCTTTGGCCCAACACTAAGTGACAGAGATGCGGTGACTTGGCTCTGCACATGGTGGTACAAGTGTGGTATTCCCTTTTTTGAAAAAAAATTGCGGCTGGGTACCTTCCACTGCGGTGTCCCAATTGCTACAAATTTGCGGAAGGCCTCAGAGTCCACCAGCTGGTATGGTAAAAGCTGGCGGGCTAAGAGTGCAGACAAGCCAGCTGTCAGACGCCGGGCAAGGGGGTGACTCGCAGACATTGGCTTCTTACGCTCAAACATGGCCCTCACAGAAACTTGGCTGAGGACAGATGACTGGGAATGGGAACTGGTGGTCAAGGTGGAAGGCGGAGTGGAGGGTGGTTCAGACGGGTCAAGGACAGCAGAGGTAGAGCAGTAAGATGCTGGACCAGAAGGAGGGTGGTTTTTAGTTTGCCTGTTGCCTTTGAGGTGTTGCTCCCAAAGTGCTTTGTGCTTGCCGTTCATGTGCCTTCGCATAGAAGTTGTACCTATGTGGCTGTTGGGCTTCCCAAGACTCAGTTTCTGACTGCACTCATTGCAAATTACAACGCTTTTGTCAGAGGCACACACATTAAAAAAATCCCACACTGCTGACCTTTTTGAAGCTGGCAATCTGGCGGTAACAGTAGAAGTTGGCGGCATTGGCGGCAATGGCGGGTGCGTTGGCCGGCTGACCACAGGTGCCGATACATGTTGTTGCCCTACTGTTCCCTGCGAGCTGTCCTCCCTGCTTCTTCTAAGTCTTATTCTCCTCCTGCCTCTCTGACTCTCCGTCTCTCCATCTGAACTATCCTCCTCTTGCTCTCTTCTACTGGGCACCCACAAAACATCAATCTCCTCATCATCATTCTCCTCAGATGCATCAATTTCTTCTGACAGCTCACAGAAGGAAGCAGCAGCGGGGACCTCCTCATCACTCATTATGTCCATCTCTGTTGTGTTCTCTGCCAGAATTAAATCTGGTGTAACGTCCTCATCTCCTTCATCTTCTTCTGCCAATAATGGTTGCGCATCACTCAGTTCAAGAAACTCATGTGAAAATAACTCCTCTGACTCCAGTGAAGAAGGGGCGCCGGTGGTGGAGGAAGTGTTACGTGGGGTGGCCATAGCAGTGGAGGATGAGGATGTTGTGGTAAAGTTAGAAACGGTAGAGGACGGGGTGTGCTGTGTAAGCCAGTCAACTACCTCTTCAGCATTTTGGGAGTTCAGGGTCATTGACTTTTTAAAACTGGGCAATTTCCTAGGGCCACAGGATAGCATAGCAGCACGGCCCCTAGTGCCTCTGCGTGGCGGCCTGCCTTTGCCTGGCATTATTTTTAAAACAACAACAACAACTCAGGTGGTGTTTCTGGAGACGGTATTATTATTGATATTTAGACAGAATGTGAACAAGCTCACACAGCTAGATGGCAGTTGTTTGAAAATGAAGAACACACTGGGCAAACAATGCCTACAAGGTCAACGTATACACTACTACAGCAGTGGATACGGAATATATTATTGCTGCCTGAAAAACGTCACTCGGGTGGTGTTTCTGGAGACGGTATTATTATTGATATTTAGACAGAATGTGAACAAGCTCACACAGCTAGATGGCAGTTGTTTGAAGAACACACTGGGCAAATAATGCCTACAAGGTCAACGTATACACTACTACAGCAGTGGATACGGAATATATTATTGCTGCCTGAAAAACGTCACTCAGGTGGTGGTTCTGGAGACGGTATTATTATTGATATTTAGACAGAATGTGAACAAGCTCACACAGCTAGATGGCAGTTGTTTGAAAATGAAGAACACACTGGGCAAACAATGCCTACAAGGTCAACGTATACACTATTACAGCAGTGGATACGGAATATATTATTGCT
>CM076677.1:1197629-1263589 GCA_038501925.1 Xenopus petersii | reverse complement strand
ATCAAGGAGAGATACTCAGTTACAGTTATACCAGAGAGGAATGAGATCAGTAACTTCAGGAGAGAATAATCTCAGTAACTGTTATACAGAGAGGAGAGATCAGTATCAGGAGAGATACCTCAGTACTGTTATACAGAGAGAGAGATCAGTATCAGAGGAGAGATAACTCAGTACTGTTTATACAGAGAGGAGAGATCAGTATCAGGAGAGATACTCAGTACTGTTAATACAGAGAGGAGAGTAGATCAGTATCAGAGGAGAGATTACTCAGTACTGTTATACAGAGATGGGAGATCAGTATCAGAGGAGAAGATACTCAGTACTGTTATATCAGAGAGGAGAGATCAGTATCAGGAGAGATACTCAGTTACTGTTATACAGAGAGGAGGAGATCAGTATCAGAGGAGAGATACTCAGTACTGTTATACAGAGTAGGAGAGATCAGTATCAGGAGTAGATACTCAGTACTGTTATACAGAGAGGGACGAGATCAGTATCAGGAGAGATACTCAGTACTGTTATACAGAGAGGAGAGATCAGTATCAGGAGAGATACTCAGTACTGTTATACAGAGAGGAGAGCATACAGAGGGAGAGATACTCAGTACTGTTATACAGAGAGGGGGAGGAGATCAGTATCAGGAGAGATACTCAGTACTGTTATACAGAGAGGGAGAGATCAGTATCAGGAGAGATACTCAGTACTGTTATACAGAGAGGGAGAGATCAGTATCAGGGAGAGATACTCAGTACTGTTATACAGAGAGGAGAGATCAGTATCAGGAGAGATACTCAGTACTGTTATACAGAGAGGAGAGATCAGTATCAGGAGAGATACTCAGTACTGTTATACAGAGAGGAGAGATCAGTATCAGGAGAGATACTCAGTACTGTTATACAGAGAGGAGAGATCAGTATCAGAGGAGAGATACTCAGTACTGTTATACAGAGAGGGGAGATCAGTATCAGAGGAGAGATACTCAGTACTGTTATACAGAGAGGAGAGATCAGTATCAGGGAGAGATACTCAGTACTGTTATACAGAGAGGGAGAGATCAGTATCAGAGGAGAGATACTCAGTACTGTTATACAGAGAGGGAGAGATCAGTATCAGGAGAGATACTCAGTACTGTTATACAGAGAGGAGAGATCAGTATCAGAGGAGAGATACTCAGTACTGTTATACAGAGAGGAGAGATCAGTATCAGGAGAGATACTCAGTACTGTTATACAGAGAGGAGAGATCAGTATCAGGAGAGATACTCAGTACTGTTATACAGAGAGGGAGAGATCAGTATCAGGAGAGATACTCAGTACTGTTATACAGAGAGGGAGAGATCAGTATCAGAGAGATACTCAGTACTGTTATACAGAGAGGAGAGATCAGTATCAGAGGAGAGATACTCAGTACTGTTATACAGAGAGGAGAGATCAGTATCAGAGGAGAGATACTCAGTACTGTTATACAGAGAGGGGAGATCAGTAGCAGGAGAGATACTCAGTACTGTTATACAGAGAGGAGAGATCAGTATCAGGAGAGATACTCAGTACTGTTAGTACAGAGAGGAGAGATCAGTATCAGAGGAGAGATACTCAGTACTGTTATACAGAGAGGAGAGATCAGTATCAGGAGAGATACTCAGTACTGTTATACAGAGGAGAGATCAGTATCAGAGGAGAGATACTCAGTACTGTTATACAGAGAGGGGAGATCAGTATCAGAGGAGAGATACTCAGTACTGTTGATACAGAGAGGAGAGATCAGTATCAGAGGAGAGATACTCAGTACTGTTATACAGAGAGGGAGAGATCAGTATCAGAGGAGAGATACTCAGTACTGTTATACAGAGAGGAGAGATCAGTATCAGAGGAGAGATACTCAGTACTGTTGTACAGAGAGGAGAGATCAGTATCAGGAGAGATACTCAGTACTGTTATACAGAGAGGAGAGATCAGTATCAGAGGAGAGATACTCAGTACTGTTATACAGAGAGGAGAGATCAGTATCAGAGGAGAGATACTCAGTACTGTTATACAGAAGAGGAGAGATCAGTATCAGAGGAGAGATACTCAGTACTGTTATACAGAGAGGAGAGATCAGTATCAGAGGAGAGTATACTCAGTGACTGTTATACAGAGAGGGAGATCAGTATCAGGAGAGATACTCAGTACTGTTATACATGAGAGGGAGAGATCAGTATCAGAGGAGAGATACTCAGTACTGTTATACAGAGAGGGGAGATCAGTATCAGAGGAGAGATACTCAGTACTGTTATACAGAGAGGGAGATCAGTATCAGGAGAGATACTCAGTACTGTTATACAGAGAGGAGAGATCAGTATCAGGAGAGATACTCAGTACTGTTATACAGAGAGGAGGAGATCAGTATCAGAGGAGGAGAGATACTCAGTACTGTTATACAGAGAGGGAGAGATCAGTATCAGGAGAGATACTCAGTACTGTTATACAGAGAGGAGAGATCAGTATCAGGAGAGATACTCAGTACTGTTATACAGAGAGGAGAGATCAGTATCAGGAGAGATACTCAGTACTGTTATACAGAGAGGAGAGATCAGTATCAGAGGAGAGAAGATACTCAGTACTGTTATACAGAGAGGGGAGATCAGTATCAGGAGAGATACTCAGTACTGTTATACAGAGAGGAGAGATCAGTATCAGGAGAGATACTCAGTACTGTTATACAGAGAGGAGAGATCAGTATCAGAGGAGAGATACTCAGTACTGTTATACAGAGAGGGGAGATCAGTATCAGAGGAGAGATACTCAGTACTGTTATACAGAGAGGAGAGATCAGTATCAGGAGAGATACTCAGTACTGTTATACAGAGAGGAGAGATCAGTATCAGGAGAGATACTCAGTACTGTTATACAGAGAGGAGAGATCAGTATCAGGAGAGATACTCTCAGTACTGTTATACAGAGAGGAGAGATCAGTATCAGAGGAGAGATACTCAGTACTGTTATACAGAGAGGGAGAGATCAGTATCAGGAGAGATACTCAGTACTGTTATACAGAGAGGAGAGATCAGTATCAGGAGAGATACTCAGTACTGTTATACAGAGAGGGAGAGATCAGTATCAGAGGAGAGATACTCAATACTGTTATACAGAGAGGAGAGATCAGTATCAGGAGAGATACTCAGTACTGTTATACAGAGAGGAGAGATCAGTATCAGAGGAGATACTCAGGTACTGTTATACAGAGAGGAGAGATCAGAGGAGAGATACTCAGTACTGTTATACAGAGAGGGGAGATCAGTATCAGGAGAGATACTCAGTACTGTTATACAGAGAGGAGAGATCAGTATCAGAGGAGAGATACTCAGTACTGTTGTACAGAGAGGAGAGATCAGTATCAGGAGAGATACTCAGTACTGTTATACAGAGAGGGGAGATCAGTATCAGAGGAGAGATACTCAGTACTGTTATACAGAGAGGGGAGATCAGTATCAGAGGAGAGATACTCAGTACTGTTATACAGAGAGGGGAGAGATCAGTATCAGGAGAGATACTCAGTACTGTTATACAGAGAGGAGAGATCAGTATCAGGAGAGATACTCAGTACTGTTTATACAGAGAGGGGAGATCAGTATCAGAGGAGAGATACTCAGTACTGTTATACAGAGAGGAGAGATCAGTATCAGGAGAGATACTCAGTACTGTTATACAGAGAGGAGAGATCAGTATCAGGAGAGATACTCAGTACTGTTATACAGAGAGGAGAGATCAGTATCAGGAGAGATACTCAGTACTGTTATACAGAGAGGAGAGATCAGTATCAGAGGAGAGATACTCAGTACTGTTATACAGAGAGGGGAGATCAGTATCAGGAGAGATACTCAGTACTGTTATACAGAGAGGAGAGATCAGTATCAGGAGAGATACTCAGTACTGTTATACAGAGAGGGGAGATCAGTATCAGAGGAGAGATACTCAATACTGTTATACAGAGAGGAGAGATCAGTATCAGGAGAGATACTCAGTACTGTTATACAGAGAGGAGAGATCAGTATCAGGAGAGATACTCAGTACTGTTATACAGAGAGGAGAGATCAGTTTCAGAGGAGAGATACTCAGTACTGTTATACAGAGAGGAGAGATCAGAGGAGAGATACTCAGTACTGTTATACAGAGAGGGGAGATCAGTATCAGGAGAGATACTCAGTACTGTTATACAGAGAGAGAGAGATCAGAGGAGAGATACTCAGTACTGTTATACAGAGAGGGGAGAGATCAGTATCAGGAGAGATACTCAGTACTGTTATACAGAGAGGAGAGATCAGTTTCAGGAGAGATACTCAGTACTGTTATACAGAGAGGAGAGATCAGTTTCAGAGGAGAGGATACTCAGTACTGTTATACAGAGAGGAGAGATCAGAGGAGAGATACTCAGTACTGTTATACAGAGAGGGGAGATCAGTATCAGGAGAGATACTCAGTACTGTTATACAGAGAGGAGAGATCAGAGGAGAGATACTCAGTACTGTTATACAGAGAGGGGAGATCAGTATCAGGAGAGATACTCCAGTACTGTTATACAGAGAGGAGAGATCAGTATCAGAGGAGAGATACTCAGTACTGTTATACAGAGAGGAGAGATCAGTATCAGGAGAGATACTCATTACTGTTATACAGAGAGGAGAGATCAGTATCAGAGGAGAGATACTCAGTACTGTTATACAGAGAGGAGAGATCAGTATCAGAGGAGAGATACTCAGTACTGTTATACAGAGAGGAGAGATCAGTATCAGGAGAGATACTCAGTACTGTTATACAGAGAGGAGAGATCAGTATCAGAGGAGAGATACTCAGTACTGTTATACAGAGAGGGGAGATCAGTATCAGAGGAGAGATACTCAGTACCTGTTGTACAGAGAGAAGAGATCAGTATCAGAGGAGAGATACTCAGTACTGTTATACAGAGAGGGGAGATCAGTATTAGAGGAGAGATACTCAGTACTGTTATACAGAGAGGAGAGATCAGTATCAGAGGAGAGATACTCAGTACTGTTATACAGAGAGGAGAGATCAGTATCAGAGGAGAGATACTCAGTACTGTTATACAGAGAGGAGAGATCAGTATCAGGAGAGATACTCAGTACTGTTATACAGAGAGGAGAGATCAGTATCAGGAGAGATACTCAGTACTGTTATACAGAGAGGAGAGATCAGTATCAGGAGAGATACTCAGTACTGTTATACAGAGAGGGAGAGATCAGTATCAGAAGAGATACTCAGTACTGTTATACAGAGAGGAGAGATCAGTATCAGAGGAGAGATACTCAGTACTGTTATACAGAGAGGAGAGATCAGTATCAGAGGAGAGATACTCAGTACTGTTATACAGAGAGGGGCGATCAGTAGCAGAGGAGATACTCAGTACTGTTATACAGAGAGGAGAGATCAGTATCAGAGGAGAGATACTCAGTACTGTTATACAGAGAGGAGAGATCAGTATCAGGAGAGATACTCAGTACTGTTATACAGAGGAGGGAGATCAGTATCAGAGGAGAGATACTCAGTACTGTTATACAGAGAGGAGAGATCAGTATCAGAGGAGAGATACTCAGTACTGTTATACAGAGAGGAGAGATCAGTATCAGAGGAGAGTACTCAGTACTGTTATACAGAGAGGTAGAGATCAGTATCAGAGGAGAGATACTCAGTACTGTTATACAGAGAGGAGAGATTCAGTATCAGAGGAGAGATACTCAGTACTGTTGTACAGAGAGGAGAGATCAGTATCAGAGAGATACTCAGTACTGTTATACAGAGAGGAGAGATCAGTATCAGAGGAGAGATACTCAGTACTGTTATACAGAGAGGAGAGATCAGTATCAGGAGAGATACTCAGTACTGTTATACAGAGAGGGGAGATCAGTATCAGAGGAGAGATACTCAGTACTGTTATACAGAGAGGGGAGATCAGTATCAGAGGAGAGATACTCAGTACTGTTATACAGAGAGGGGAGATCAGTATCAGGAGAGATACTCAGTACTGTTATACAGAGAGGAGAGATCAGTATCAGGAGAGATACTCAGTACTGTTATACAGAGAGGGGAGATCAGTATCAGAGGAGAGATACTCAGTACTGTTATACAGAGAGGAGAGATCAGTATCAGGAGAGATACTCAGTACTGTTATACAGAGAGGAGGAGATCAGTATCAGGAGAGATACTCAGTACTGTTATACAGAGAGGAGAGATCAGTATCAGGAGAGATACTCAGTACTGTTATACAGAGAGGAGAGATCAGTATCAGAGGAGAGATACTCAGTACTGTTATACTAGAGAGGGGAGATCAGTATCAGGAGAGATACTCAGTACTGTTATACAGAGAGGAGAGATCAGTATCAGGAGAGATACTCAGTACTGTTATACAGAGAGGGGAGATCAGTATCAGAGGAGAGATACTCAATACTGTTATACAGAGAGAGAGAGATCAGTATCAGGAGAGATACTCAGTACTGTTATACAGAGAGGAGAGATCAGTATCAGAGGAGAGATACTCAGTACTGTTATACAGAGAGGAGAGATCAGAGGAGAGATACTCAGTACTGTTATACAGAGACGGGGAGATCAGTATCAGGAGAGATACTCAGTACTGTTATACAGAGAGGAGAGATCAGTATCAGAGGAGAGATACTCAGTACTGTTATACAGAGAGGAGAGATCAGTATCAGAGGAGAGATACTCAGTACTGTTATACAGAGAGGAGAGATCAGTATCAGGAGAGATACTCAGTACTGTTATACAGAGAGGGGAAGATCAGTATCAGGAGAGATACTCAGTACTGTTATACAGAGAGGAGAGATCAGTATCAGAGGAGAGATACTCAGTACTGTTATACAGAGAGGAGAGATCAGTATCAGAGGAGAGATACTCAGTACTGTTGTACAGAGAGGAGAGATCAGTATCAGGAGAGATACTCAGTACTGTTATACAGAGAGGAGAGATCAGTATCAGAGGAGAGATACTCAGTACTGTTATACAGAGAGGGAGAGATCAGTATCAGGAGAGATACTCAGTACTGTTATACAGAGAGGGAGATCAGTATCAGAGGAGAGATTACTCAGTACTGTTATACAGAGAGGGAGAGATCAGTATCAGAGGAGAGATACTCAGTACTGTTATACAGAGAGGGGAGATCAGTATCAGAGGAGAGATACTCAGTACTGTTATACAGAGAGGTGAGATCAGTATCAGGAGAGATACTCAGTACTGTTATACAGAGAGGAGAGATCAGTATCAGGAGAGATACTCAGTACTGTTATACAGAGAGGGGAGATCAGTATCAGAGGAGAGATACTCAGTACTGTTATACAGAGATGAGAGATCAGTATCAGGAGAGATACTCAGTACTGTTATACAGAGAGGAGAGATCAGTATCAGGAGGAGATACTCAGTACTGTTATACAGAGAGGAGAGATCAGTATCAGGAGAGATACTCAGTACTGTTATACAGAGAGGAGAGATCAGTATCAGAGGAGAGATACTCAGTACTGTTATACAGAGAGGGGAGATCAGTATCAGGAGAGATACTCAGTACTGTTATACAGGAGGAGGAGATCAGTATCAGGAGAGATACTCAGTACTGTTATACAGAGAGGGGAGTATCAGTATCAGAGGAGAGATACTCAATACTGTTATACAGAGAGGAGAGATCAGTATCAGGAGAGATACTCAGTACTGTTATACAGAGAGGAGAGATCAGTATCAGAGGAGAGATACTCAGTACTGTTATACAGAGAGGAGAGATCAGAGGAGAGATACTCAGTACTGTTATACAGAGAGGGGAGATCAGTATCAGGAGAGATACTCAGTACTGTTATACAGAGAGGGAGATCAGTATCAGGAGAGATACTCAGTACTGTTATACAGAGAGGAGAGATCAGTATCAGAGGAGAGATACTCAGTACTGTTATACAGAGGAGGAGAGATCAGTATCAGGGAGAGATACTCAGTACTGTTATACAGAGAGGGAGATCAGTATCAGGAGAGATACTCAGTACTGTTATACAGAGAGGAGAGATCAGTATCAGAGGAGAGATACTCAGTTACTGTTATACAGAGAGGGGAGATCAGTAGCAGGGGAGATACTCAAGTACTGTTATACAGAGAGGAGGAGATCAGTATCAGAGAGAGATACTCAGTACTGTTGTACAGAGAGAGAAGATCAGTATCAGAGGAGAGGATACTCAGTACTGTTATACAGAGAGGGGAGATCAGTATTAGAGGAGAGATACTCAGTACTGTTATACAGAGAGGAGAGATCAGTATCAGAGGAGAGATACTCAGTACTGTTATACAGAGAGGAGAGATCAGTATCAGAGGAGAGATACTCAGTACTGTTATACAGAGAGGGGAGATCAGTATCAGAGGAGAGATACTCAGTACTGTTATACAGAGAGGAGAGATCAGTATCAGAGGAGAGATACTCAGTACTGTTATACAGAGAGGAGAGATCAGTAGCAGGGGAGATACTCAGTACTGTTATAACAGAGAGGAGAGATCAGTAGCAGGGGAGATACTCAGTACTGTTGTACAATACACCCATCCTGTCTGGGTTACATAACAGAGGAAGTAGTAGTGTTGTATCCTATTTGCTGGCAGTTAGGTAGTGGCAGTTAGTGGAATTTAGGGAAGCAGGATTTCCTGTGGTTTTAGAGGTTTGGGGTTAGTAGATTTTGAGTCAAACTTGTATTTTTCATTCCTTTGTTGACACTTCCAGTTCATGTCAGTGAAGCAGAGGTTAATATTAATGGAGCTGGGCCAATATTTGGCAGACAGCTGAACTCACTGATACTTACAATGTCCAACGGCTCCTTATTTAGGCTGGAGGGACAATCGTCGGAGTTTTAAACCTTCCAACACTTATGGAAAACAGGAACAGGAAAGCGGAAGTATCGCACATACGGAAGGGGAATTGGAGGGAGACAAGGAAATGACTTGCTATATGACTTTGGCCACTAGGGGCTACATAACAATGTGTGCGGCTAAACAAACTGTGCTAAACACAAGGCAAATGCCACACCAGGCAGAGGGGCAACTGCAGTTTGCTGGCAAAATCCACTTGGCGTGTTTCACCCAGGCTGAAGCCACAGCTTGGCTAGTTATATGAATGCTCAATGCCAGTGATTGAAAGGAAGATACAAATATAGGACAAGCTGTAATGTAACACAATTTTATTGGTCTCCATTAGAAATCAGTGGGAGTCTCTAAGTGCTGATGAAGCAAAATAAAAAGTTTCAGTGATGGATCAAATGAAACACTTTCCAATACCATCATTGGCACCTCATAATGTCCGTTCCTTGGCCATCATCAATTGGAATTTACCTTGAGTCAAACAGATCCGTTCTCTGGGCTTGTTGGTGTTTCAGTAGAACAAGGAGGTAATTGTTTCATCTGTTACAGACGTATTTGGCTTCCACCAACTCTTGTTTTCTTCTGCAAAGTCTCCTGGGTGAAGCTGGGGTGAGGATGGCTGGAGATTCTTGGTGTGTAGGACTATGGAACCCTAAGGGTGTCACTAACTCTGCTGGTTACAGAGTTGTCCGGCTGTAATGAGCCACTTTATCTCATATTGTATCCCTGTTATAGGATCGATGGAACTGATGGAACTGATGGAACTGATGGAAGAGGGGCTCCTTGGCAAAAACCTTGAGTGGATGAATTGGAATCCTTTTTGGTTTGTCTCTTGATAAGTTGATTGAGGAAAAGATACATAAGATTGAACAAAGTTACACTAAATGGAAAAATTGTATCATACTAATCGTGATTTTCCTTTCATGGACAACTCCATATCATAGTTCCCAGGATAGCCCCTGCCGCAGTGCTCCCATCAGAAGGATCCTCCCCAAAGCTTTAAAAGTACAACCCCCAATCTGGTGTCTCGTTAATAAGCTTCTAGAATCTACGGAAAAAGGGATGGGAACTATGACATGGAGTTGTCCATGAAAGGAAAATCACGGTATGATACAATTTTCTCCATTCACTGGACAACTCCATGTCATACGTAATGGGTAAGTAGCAAGCGAATATCCCCAATGGGAGGGTAATTGTTCCACAAAAAGAAACCTGGCCAAGTGTAATCTATTCCAGATAAAACTCAGAAGAATGAAACCTCTACAGGTGAACAGCCGGAGAAACAGAAGAAACAGGACTCTTTAGAGGCAGAACCCACAGCAAAGTGGTACTAAGTGTGAAGCCAGCATGATACTTCCACCTGAAAGGGAAGAACTAACTCCACTTAAAGAGAAGTCGAAAAACAAGTAGATAGAAACCCAGAGTAACACTTCTACAGATTCTCACTCCCACTACTTACCAGCGCAGCTGGGCCAACCGTGTACCAACCATAAGAATGCTCAGAAGCTCAGCAGCTCAAAAGCATGGTACCTGCAAAAGATGACTTAGTAGGGAAAGAAAACATTCCATCACTAGTATTCTACATGCCCAGATATGTAGAACACTACATACATAGTCTCACCTAGTGCAGCTCCCCGTCTCTTCGATACTTAATTCTACAGGGCACCCTATCAATGAAAGGTCCATAGAGTAACTCATGGAGATGGACTGCTGCTATGTGAGCTATGAGGAGCCTACAGGAGCAGTGACCAGCTCCATGTTGTAGCTCCCACCCTTCCCAGCTATAGTCAGGTGATCCCACTGGTGTCTAATAAAAGGGCAGCCAAGTTTGGGAGTTTTACTTTGAAAGCAGTGAGTAAGTTGCAGGTAAAAACTTAGTCCCTTTGTAAAACGTATAATTAAGCAATAGAATTCTTAATGAATCAGATGAAAAGTGTAGGACTGGCCAGATATGGGATGACTTTGATGTAGTTGTTCAGCTTAAATATATTGCAATATATGGACAAACAATCCCTGTTTTGTTTAAAGGGTAAGGCATTTTTTAGTAGCAGTAGCACAAAATGTCGCTGTCTTAAATATATTGATAATGGGTTGAGTGCAGAGGACTCTTGTATTTGTCTATATGTATTTTGTGGTCACACCCTCATTGCACCCCCCACCTAATGGTTTTAAAAATTAGTGGTGAGCACAACTTTCCCTTGTTTGTTATAGATATATATACACACACACACACATACATATATATATATATATATATATATACACACACACATATAAATGCACCTATTCAGCCCAAGACCTACCCTATGGCAAAAGGCAGGATACATTATATCACTTCTTTTCAAAATAAGCACATAAAGTCCAGTCATAGACACTTATTCTAATTAGTGACTTCCCTATGGCTGATTACTACCCCATGACCAGCCAACAAATCTGAATGTAAGATATATATATAATATATAACATGTACATTTATATTTGGATTGCAAAGTCATACCTCCCAACTGTCCCATTTTGAGTGGGACAGTCCTTGCTTTTGACAGCTCTACCCGCTGTCATGGATTTGTACTGATAAGTCCGAGTTTCTCTTTAATCTGCTGCACTGAACAGCCAGAAACAGATACAAAGTTTCTAACTTAATTGGGTCATGGCAGAGAGCCCACAATAGATACTTAACATAATCTTGTAACAGTTTGAGAAGATAAGAACGAAGATTAACAGCTTAAAGGGCAATTCACCTTCATTTGCAAAACTGTTATGACATATAAAAACCACAGAAATGTGTTTAAAACTTTCATAACCTGCCAAATTATGTAAAATTAACATGGTAATTTGAGGGTGTGGCCACAAAAATGGATGTTGCCAAAAAATCACCGCAATACTTGCGCCAAATCTTTTTGTTACTCTTTCTGTTTCCTAAATGTTGGGAGGTATGTAAAGATAGCCCAGAACCACTGAAATTTTTCCAAATATACATTCAGTTTAGTTGTAATAATAAACAGTAGCAGGGCCAAGAAATGTATAACCTGTACATTCCTATATGGTTATTCCATTATACTGAGAGCACTCTGCCAAAGAGTCAGGCGGCCAGTCTCTCTGCCCATTCCCACTAGCCAGTATCCACATACATCCACATATATATACACACACATACATACACATATATATATATACTGTATATACACACACACATACATACACATATATATATATATATTTACACACACACATACTGGCTGAACAGTGTTCTACTCCCTTACAGCATTACCTTAGCTTCTAAGCTAGCTAGACTCACAAAGCAGAGTAAAAGAAGTACATATAATATTAATTAACAAACCTATACTATAACAGAACTGAGTTATAACACAGAATCTTACCTGATGCTGCTAAGGGAGGGAGTGGGAGGGGGATCTACCTGTTCATTAACTGCACCTGACACTGATCTACAGACTAATTATCTACAAATAATAATAGTAATAAAAAAAAATCTAATTACCTACAGCTGCTGTTCACAGAACCTGCAGACCCACCTTGTCTGCTCATAGAACATACAGATCAGCCACCGTTCCCCCAATGGCCTATCTGGTCCATCCATTCTTAAGAGTCAATAGACTCCAGCATGAGGATGGCATTACCAGCTAAGCCTTGTTCTTAACTGTAGATCAAAGGCCCCAGGGTTTTTTTTGTGTAATTACTTCAACCTTGGGAAAGACTTGTGAGGAGGCAACTGGCCCTGAAACCTAAATTCCTCCCTCCAGAGAATAATACCCCAGTATTGGGGAGAAGGAGAAGGAGGCCATAAGTTTCAGGCCGCCAACTAAACATTCTTCACCACACAGATGTCTGCTAACCCCACTCCCCAAGGCAAATCTGGGATTCCAACAGATTAACTTTAACTAACTGCCACCTCCCTCTCTCATCCGTAAAAATCATAAGGGGTGTAGGGGTCATATACCCTAATGCCGCTGGATGCTTTTTAGACATGTCCAGGTAGGAGCACAGATGGGCACTTGCCACCGCACATAATCAGGCCCAGAGGCACATGGATCAATGACAAACCAGTGATATTAGCTCCAGTAACACTGTACCTACCTGATCCACATGATGAACCACTGAAGACTCCAACCATGAGGTAATGTGCTTGGGGGCAAAAACTTTCCAGCAAGTCCTAATGCTTCCCCAAGGCTAAAAAGAAAACTTGTTTCTAACAGGAGCAAAAATAAACTGAAGCAGAAGGAAAAAAAAGCTACCAGTTTGGGGGTGGGGCATTTAAAGCGTTGGGGAGGGTCCTTCTGATGGGAGCACTGTGGCGGGGCTATCCCAGTAAGTATGACATGGAGTTGTCCAGTAAAAATCCTTTTTTTTTTGGTCCATTTTCAAGAAATTTCCCATCTCAAAAGTAAGTTGTGAGAGTGAAAGCAAGTTCAGATTTATGTCCCAGTGTCAGAGAGAGGAACTTATTCTACAGTCTTTTAGTTCCCAAGCTGGATGGCAGGTGTTGTCTAGGAATAGATCTAAAACACTCAACCAGTTCTTAACAAAAGAAAGGTTTAGAATGTAATATATATATATAAGATCGGCCATAAGCATTCTGCAAGAAGGAGATGTCATAATCACTTGATATCTGAAAATTGTCCAACTGCAAAAGACATCCAAGTAGCATAAAGTTTCTTCAAATTGCAGTTTCTGAACTCTTGTCTACTGCGTCTTCAATCCAAGGTTCTCCCATTCAGAATTTATTCACCTCCGAGAATTTTCATGAAGGTGATTGTGGTTCTTGCTGCAGCTCCTATCCTTTAACACAACATCAGAATATGGCAACTCTTCTAAAAGATCATGGTTGGCTTAGAAACAGAAAAAGCCAAAACTTCAGCCTTCTACCTCAACAAGGTTTTAAGGGCTGTTGCTCAATACTACACAAATGAAGGCCAATCTGCCTCAAGACCAAATTCTTTCTCTTAGGTCAGACGTGATCAGTCTGTTTTGGAGCTGCAGAGCTTGTCTTCAAAAAGGAATGGCAGTCCTGGGGTTGATGACGGCCTCTATAGAGGCAGTTTAATGGGCGCTGTTTTACATGAGACCTCTACATCAAGTGATTCTTCTCCAGTGGAACAAAAATCCAGAATCCCTCAACAATCATGTGGTGATATCTATTATACTGAAGAAGAAATTGAAACGGTGGATGATTTCACAGACTCATTCTCGTTGGAAAATCCTTTCGAGAATTTGTGCTAATTGCAGCCAATGCCTTTGTCTTTGTTCCTAGTTGGACAATTTTGACAGTAACTTATCTGAATCATCAAGGAGGTACCATGACTCCTGTTCTAATGAATTAATTTCAAATAATTCCAATGTGGGCAGAGATCAATGTTTTCCTTTTCAGGGCTGGTCACATATTTCTTCTTTCAAACCCTGAAGACGTTGGAGCTTCCACAGACAGATCTGATGGCCTCCCAACTGAACAGGAAAATTCCAACATTTTGCTCTTTAAAGAGATCAAACCAACATTTCTAGATGCAATGTTTTTCCCTTCAAATTCCATATTGGCCTTGTTGATTTTGTTGGCCAACTTTTCACCCAACATTTTCCTTTTCAGGGCTGTTCACATATTTCTTCAAGTTGTGAAGAAGTGGGAGGGTCCAAAGACAAATCTAATGGCCTCTCAAATGAACAGGAAAGTTCCAAAATTGTCCTCTTTGAAGAGACAACAAACCTTTCTGGATACAATGTCTTTCCCTTGGTATTTCAGATTGGCCTTGTTGATCTTGGAGGCCCTGTTTTTGCTCAGGATGATGACATTTTCAGACCTTATGATCCTGTCAAGGGAATCTTTTGGAAACTCAGATGATCTATTGTTGCAGGAGAAGATGAGACATCCCAACAAATGGAAACTGAATTAACAGCATAAAATTTGACCAGCAAAGACTTTTGAATCCGAAAAACTGTGGTTCCTGAGATCCTGATTTTATCTTCTTGGAAAGCTCCTACATCTAAGGTATACAGTAGAATTTGGCAAACATTTGTTGACTAGTGTTGAAAAAAAATCTGGTTCCTAAAGAGTGCCCAATTTCTTTAATTCTTCCATTTCTACAGGGTGGTTTCTCAAAAGAGAAGAGATATCCACTTTATCTGCTCTATGACATCAGGGTCACATTTTGTCAAGGCAACTACCAGACAGAGACCTTTTAGTCTTTAGTTCTTCCGTGGAATTTCAATATTGTTCTAGAGTTTTTATGTTTAATAAATGGTGGCCATTACTTCAGCCATAAGGATTGGGGTATTTCAGGTATTGGCCGAAGGACCTCTGTTTATAGTGGGTCTGAAACCATTGCTAGTCTTCATACCAAAGGTTCTTAGAGTGAAAATCTGAACTCACAAATCACTTTGCTGTCTCTTGCCCAGTCTTCAGTTCAAGGCACTGAGTCTAATCCATCATGGCTGGATGTTCATCGACCAAATACTATCCAAATACTTTCTCCAAAATCTTATCACCTAATTTCTTTGGTTTGGAGGAAAAAGGAAAGGTCTCACAGCTTCAAAACTTAAAATAACTGTTTGGGTTAAAAGAATCCCTAATTTATTATTTCAAAACTGTTTTGTAAAATCGTGGTCTGTTTTCTTGAACATGGATTTGTGGAGGGGGGAGATTAGATTAGTATTATGTGCTTGTATGCACTCACATATGTAAGGAATCATGTGACTAATGTACACACTATAACTCAGTGTTTCTAGACTTTCTAAAAGTCTAAAAGTGAGACCCTACATTATCCTTATACCCCATAAATAGCTGTTATAAGTGATATGAATGTATAGGGTTAAATTATAAGAGGATGGGTCTTGTAGGGTTAACAGAGGCAAACTTGCCACACCCTGTGGGGGGGGGCTGGCATTTTGGAAAAGTTTTGTTTGTGTTCCTGATTTCAGTGATGGCGGCTGCTGATCTGAGAGACGAGCTGAGCTGCTCCATCTGCCTGAGCATTTATACTGATCCTGTATCCCTGCCGTGTGGCCATAACTTCTGCCAGGTCTGTATTGGGACAACATGGGACTCACAGGAGGGATCTGGGGCTTATTCCTGCCCTGAATGTAGAGCAAAGTTTCAGCATCGCCCTGCTCTGAACCGGAACAGAACTCTGGGGAACATAGTAGAGAGATTCCTTTCTGCTCAGCCGGAGCCGAGGGAGAGTGGGATTCCCTGCACCTACTGCATTCCTGCTTCTATACCCGCTGCTCAATGGTGTCCCTTGTGTGAGGCTCCTCTGTGTGATGCCCATGTCAGGGTTAACTGCAAGTCCAATGAACCAACTCAACCCACCATTTCTCTGAGGAACGAGACTGAGAGAGGAGCCCAGAGGCCCAGGAGAGAAGTGGGAGAAAGGGCAGCCGGTGAGACAGAGAGAGTCACTGGCCAGTTTGGGGACAACATGGAATGTCTGGAAACACCAGAGAAGCGACTCCTGAGCGACATCTCCAGGCAGAAAGAGGAGCTTTTTATCCAAGTCTGGGATCTAATGGATCAGCTGGAAATAAAGAAGGACGAGCTGTCCAGGAAGGTCCGTCACATTAAGGAGATGTGCAACATGGTTGATCACCTACAGGAACGGGAATCACATGGAGCTGCAGATAATGAGGGGGGCAGAGATGATATAAAGGTCCCTACTGTAGGAGATCTGGATTTGGATCTGATCTCAGAGACATTACACACAGGCTTAGCTGGGATTGTGACTGGGGTAATGGGAAGGATCCCTGGGCAGGAGGCTACAGACCTGTTGCTGGATATAAATACGGCTGGGAATTATTTATCTGTATCACTGGATAAGAAATGTGCCTCCTCCTCACTTACAGACCAGCGTCACCCTCAAACCCCACAGAGATTTCAGACCCCTCAGGCTTTGAGCACCAGGAGTTTCTCCTCAGGGAGACATTGCTGGGAGCTGGAGGTCCATCAGTCAGGGAGTTGGAGGGTAGGGGTGGCCTATCCCAGTATAGAGAGGAGAGGGGATCAGTCCTGGATTGGGAATAATAACAAGTCCTGGTGCTTGTGCCGAGGGTGCAATACCTATTCAGTGAGACATGATTGGAAAGATACATATTTAGCCCATGTCCCTTCCTGCAGGAAAATCAGGATCTCACTGGACTATAACTCCGGACGTCTGTCCTTTTATGAGCTGAGTGAGCCAATCAGACACTTACACACCTTCACTGCCACATTCACTGAGCCCCTCCATGCCGCAGTCTGGCTGTGTATGGATAATCCCTGGGTGAGGATCACTAGTTAGGGCACTTCCACAGAAGGGAACCCCATTCTGACATCTTCTCACATGGCTTTTGGCCTTATGATGCCAGAAAGGAAGGAAATGGCTGGGGCCCTATTTATGTTGCCCAGTGTCCCCTAGCAATCTTTGGCCAGTTTAACCAAGGAAACCAGCTAAACTCCTTTAAGCCCCACCAGAAATAGATCATATAGATACATCAGTCAGGAACCCCACTGTCCCTCTATACTGCTGCACCCCCAAACCTTGGGATAATGATCTGTATCTCACACATATATTGATATTGTACATCAGTCAGGAACCCCACTGTCCCTCTATACTCCTGCCCCCCCAAACCTTGGGATAATGATCTGTATCTCACATATATATTGATATTGTACATCAGTCAGGAACCCCACTGTCCCCTCTATACTCCTGCCCCCCCAAACCTTGGGATAATGATCTGTATCTCACACATATATTGATATTGTACATCAGTCAGGAACCCCACTGTCCCTCTATACTCCTGCACCCCCAAACCTTGGGATAATGATCTGTATCTCACACATATATTGATATTGTACATCAGTCAGGAACCCCACTGTCCCTCTATACTCCTGCACCCCCAAACCATGCTACAAGGTGGGTGACCATAGGCTATAAAGGATCCCCTGCAATAACTCCCATTGAGGAGAAAGACGGAGACTGTACTGGAGAGCTGGGAGATATTTGCTGAGCTCTGCCCGGAGTTGAGGCCTGGAGCTGCCTGTGAACCCCAGTGTGACTGTCCCTGTGTAAATACTGGTTTGTGTAGGTACCTACTACATGGGAGCAGCTACTAATTCCAAGGAGAGGTACTTGGGGGGAGGTAGCGCTACCCATTAAGAGATCTAAGTATGGGACATATTGCCTAGAACTGAACTTCCATTTGGGGTAAAATTATATTTAAAGGACTGTGATAGTTATGAAATGTGACGGAATGTGTTATCTGCTAGTAATGTTAATTGTATTAGATACTCCTTGTGTTTTTTTCTATGTAAAGTTTGGGGTATATCCCCACTAGATGGAGGCACTAAGAGTTCCACGGAGGGTTCTAAATTTGCTGCATTGTCCCAGGTAAATGTGCCAATTAGGGAGTGTGATCCTACATTAGTATGACAAGAAAGGGTTACACTGTCCTTATGGCCTTCATCAATGTTCACTGACATTAGTCAAAGTTCATGTCCATGTGTCTCTCTCTAACTCTCTCCTTAGCAAAAACTTCCTATAATTAAAGGTTTTAACGATCAAATAATGTGCTTTCTTCAATAGTTAGATGACCTATCTGACACTCCAGATGATAAATTGGCTTTTTCTTTTTTTTATTACTTGTGCATCTACTGGCTTAGTTAATTTTTAGTTAGTTTTTTGTTATTTTTCATGAATGATATAGTTTTGATACTATCATGCCATTGTCTCCTTTGCAACATATTTTCTTCATCTGCATAACATTTGTTGTCATTTTGATTTCATTTGTTTAATATGAAAATCAAATCAAATATTTTAAAACTAAGGGTTTTAACAGACGATTCCCATTGTCTCTTTAGGCCACTGTATAAGATTCTCCCTAAACCAAACCCTCCTCCTATTGCACAAGCCCACCCTTGCACACACATTGCCCCCACTACACGAGAGAGCCCGCACAAATGCTGGTGCCCGGGGAGCTGCACATTATTATGGAGTTAGTCAAACAATTATGCCATGGAGGTCTTCTGCAGGTGGGAACATTCTGAGGAGGAAACTGGGCTGACTGGGAAAACAAGACATTTGGTAATGGTTAGAATTTTGGAGACTCAAGACCAAGAACAAGTAAATATTGAAAAAGACAAATCCTGGGCCAAAGTGATGCTGGATAAAATCTAGATCAGCTAGGTCCATCAAAAAGATACCAAATGGATTCTGGTCCTCTGTAGGCCTAGATACAGGTTAGCTTACGTTTTTAGGCTGGTACCAAATGTAGAAGGTAAATGTATCATTGGAGGGACAAGGAAGGAGACTCTTGATGACTCAACACAAACAGAAAAGAAACAGGACATGGTGGACACAGGTACTTTCAGATTCTGGATTTAATGTTGATCATTGGTCCTTGGTCTATTGTATCCCTTTGGCTCACACTTGATAAAGGGCCTAGCCTGAAACATGTAGTTGAGTATTTTCCCCAATAAAAGCAATTTGCAGTCAAAGTTACAGCCTTGGATTTGTCCTGCATTCTACTACAATACTTTGTGTCCCTTTGGCTGATGCACAGGAGTCTTACATATACAACGTAATGCTTTACTGTGGTAGCCATGACTTACCTTGAAGCTGGTATCAGAATATTCAATGGAGCAAGTCTAATACATGACAAATTTGCTGGAGATGTTCCCAAGAATGTTCCCAGAGCTGTCTCTGGTCCCAGCATGCTTTGTGTTCAGTTGCCTGAGATGAGGAACATTTTGGGAACTATATGGTGTCTGGTGTTGAAGAGGCTGGGGGAGTCTGGGGTCAGGAGGTGTAAAGGAGTTTAAGACCTGTATCCGTGGAAGAACATGGTGGCAAGTTGTTCAACGTACTGAGGAATTTTTAAAGCTACTGAGCAGATCCCTGTTGTACCACACTGATCCTCATCCCACTGTCCTGATCTCCCCAGCACATAAAGACCTATCAACCAGATTCTCATCCGAATACCCAGATGCCTCCTACACATCCCATTCACCTGAATTTTATACAAGTGCCTGGATCTCTCCATCCATCCTACATATCTGATCCTCATTCAACTGCACTGACATCTCCACTACATCCCTGTCCTCCCACTACCCTGATCCATCACTGATCTCTCCATCACAACCATGTCCTTTCAACCTGATCCTCTACCCATTGCCCAGATCTCTTCAGCACAAACCTGTCCTCAGGGCCACCATCAGGGGGACACATGGGGTACTGTTGTTCCAGGCCTGGGCTTAAAGGGGGGCATAATGTATTATTTTGTCTATAGGCCCCTGCCACTTTTATTTTTTATTTTTTTTTAATATTCTCTGGGGCCCTAATGTTTATTTTTAACTTGTAAAGGGAGCCATGGCCAGCAATGTTTTTTTAAAAACTTTTATGAGGGGCCGGGCATCAATGTGTTTTCTGGGGTGAGGCTTGGAGGGCTGGTGGGGCCCATTTTTATTGTAGGGGGCCTTGTGATTTCTAATGGTGGTCCAACCTGATCTTCATCCCAGTACCCGTTGACTCTTTTTACATCCCTGATCCTGGGGTTGGCTCTGTAGCAATTCCACTTCTTTCCCAGGAGGCAAATTATAATTTGCCACTATTCCAAAATTTTCCTATCAATTGTTTTTATTATCACATGAATTGTGTTCTTATGTAACAGAGTATCTTCATACTTTTGTATGCTCATCTATTAAATGTGGGATAATATTTAGAAAACATAGTAACATAGTAAGTAAGGTTGAAAAAAGACACACGTCCATCAAGTTCAACCTTGTAGTTTGGTTTTTTTTTTAACCTGCCTAACTGCCAGTTGATTCAGAGGAAGGCGAAATCCCCATCTGAAGTCTCTCCAATTTGCCTCAGAGGGGGAGAAATTCCTTCCTGACCCCAAAATGGGACCAGTCCCTGGATCAACTTGTACTATGAGCTTCTCCCATATCCCTGTATTCCCTCACTTGCTAAACACCATCCAACCCCTTCTTATACCTATCTAATGTATCAGCCTGTACCCCTGATTCACTTCCCAGCTCTCCCTGTAACACCCCTTTCCCTCCTCTAATCTCATTGGCTCCCTCCTGTCTGCTGGGAGGAGCTACTGGTGAATAAAGCATCCGACCCTTCCTTGTACCTATCTAATGTATCAGCCTGTACCCCTGATTCACTTCCCAGCTCTCCCTGTAACACCCCTTTCCCTCCTCTAATCTCATTGGCTCCCTCCTGTCTGCTGGGAGGAGCTACTGGTGAATAAAGCATCCGACCCTTCCTTGTACCTATCTAATGTATCAGCCTGTACCCCTGATTCACTTCCCAGCTCTCCCTGTAACACCCCTTTCCCTCCTCTAATCTCATTGGCTCCCTCCTGTCTGCTGGGAGGAGCTACTGGTGAATAAAGCATCCGACCCTTCCTTATACCTATCTAATGTATCAGCCTGTACCCCTGATTCACTTCCCAGCTCTCCCTGTAACACCCCTTTCCCTCCTCTAATCTCATTGGCTCCCTCCTGTCTGCTGGGAGGAGCTACTGGTGAATAAAGCATCCGACCCTTCCTTGTACCTATCTAATGTATCAGCCTGTACCCCTGATTCAGGGAGACAATTCCACATCTTCACAGCTCTCACTGTAACAAACCCCTTCCCAATATTTAGCTGGAACCCCTTCCCTTCTAATCGGAATGGGTGACCTTGTGTCAGCTGGAAAGACCTACTGGTAAATAAATCATTAGAGAGATTATTATATGATCCCCTTATATATTTATACATAGTTATCATATCACCCCTTAAGCGCCTCTTCTCCAGAGTGAACATCCCCAATTTGGCCAGTCTTTCCTCATAGCTAAGATTTTCCCTTTACCAGCTTAGTTGCCCTTCTCTGTCCCCTCTCTAATACAATAATGTCCTGTTTGAGTGATGGAGACCAAAACTGTACGGCATATTCTAGATGGGGCCTTACCAGTGCTCTATACAGTGGGACCCCCTCCTCCCGTGACTCTCTGCCCCATTTAATACAAGTCAAGACCTTATTTGCCCTTGATGCTGCTGACTGGCATTACTTGCTACAGACAAGTTTATTATCTACAAGGACTCCAAGCTCCGTCTCCATTATGGATTTGCCTAGTGCAGTCCCATTAAGGGTATAAGTGGATATTGTTACATCCCAGGTGCAGGACTTTACATTTATCAACATTGAATCTCATTTGCCACTTAGCTGCCCAGATTGCCAGTTAGTCAAGATCCTGTTGCAAGTGCCACATCCTGGATGGAATTAATTGGGCTGATAGTTTTGTCTCATCTGCAAACACTGATACATTACTTACAATACCCTCCCCTAAGTCATTAATGAACAAGTTAAATAAAAGTGGCCCCAATACTGAGCCCTGGGGGACCCCACTAAGAACCTTACTCCAAGTAGAGAATGTCCCATTAACAACCACCCTCTGTACCCGATCCTGTAGCCAGTTTCCTATCCATGTGCAAACGACTTCATTAAGCCCAACAGACCTTAGTTTAGAAAGCAGTCGTTTGTGGGGCACAGTATCAAACGCTTTGGCGAAATCCAAATACATCTACTGCCCCCCACTATCCAGAATCTTACTTACCTCATCATAAAATGCAATCAAATTCGTCTGACATGACCTATCCTTCATAAAGCCATGCTGATTGTTGCTCATAATGACATTCATTAGGACAACATTTTGAATGTGATCCCTTAACAAGCCTTCAAATAATTTGCCCACCACAGATGTCAGATTTACTGGCCTATAATTGCCAGGCTGAGATCGTAATCCCTTTTTAAATATTGGAATAACATCAGCTTTTCTCCAATCCATAGGCACCATACCAGATGACAGTGAATCTGAGAAAATCAGAAATAAGGGCTGGTCTAAAACTGAACTAAGCTCTCTTAGAACCCGGGGGTGTATGCCATCAGGCCCTGGAGCCTTGTTTACATTCATTTGTATTAAAGCTTTATGAATCATATCCCGAGTCAGCCACTGACTAGATTGAGCTGAACCATTAGTGCAGTTATTAAGTGAGCCTGAGAACTCACACTCCTCTATTGTATACACTGAAGAAAAGAACTGATTTAACACATTTGCCTTATCTGTATCTGTTACAGCCATACTGGTACCATTATTTAATGGAGCAACACTCTCAACCTGCATCTTTTTACTATTAATATATTTAATAAACTTTATAGGGTTAGTTTTCACCTCCATCTCCACCACCCATGACACAGATACACACAGTACAGAGCTATATACTAATTCCCTACTCATGATATAAATACACACAGTACAGAACTTTATACTAATTCCCTACTCATGAAGTTACTGAGCCCTCACCCTGGGAATTGCTCTAGTTATGAAACATAGGAAAGAGCACGAGGAGGAGGAGGAGGAGGAGACAAGAGAGAGATTTTCCAGGAGATTAAACTTCAGATCACTGGAAATATAATTTAATTTAACGCTGCTCTTTGGTTGGGCCCAGAAATTGTGCAGGACTTTTCCACACTCCCAAGTTGCCTTTGGGTCATTGTGGTTTCAGTTACTTCTTAACAGAGTTTGAAAGTCAGGATTCCACCCCAGCCCTTCCAACCCAGATACATATTCATCTTAGAGGAGAAGTAGCTCTTAAATTGCATGCTGCAGACTGTACTGATTCCTGTGCAGCTGTGCATTACTGGACAGGGGAATCTCTTACTCTTGGCAACAGATAAGGAACGTTGGGTGTAACAGTCCAGATGAAAGAATGAGAATATGAGGAAACAGACACATAGGATTAGGCTGGAGGCCTCAGTAGGAGAAGATCTGCAAAGTAGACCTAGTTATTTTAATAGGCTGGAGCAGTATATGGAGCAGTAGGAGGAGTTATAGGGAGGGTTATATGGAGCAATAGGAGGAGATATAGGGAGGGTTATATGGAGCAATAGGAGGAGTTATAGGGAGGTGGAGCAGTGGGAGGAGCTATAGGGAAGGGTATATGGAATAATAGGAGGTGTTATAGGGAAGAATATATGGAATAATAGGAGGAGATTCAGGGTACAGCTATTAAGAAGTATCGCATGTGCATGTGAGGAATATGGAGAGATATAGAGAGAAACAAGAGGAAACACAGAGAAGAGAGTTATACACAAATAAACGCTGATGGGTTTGTGTCAGGAAAGGGGAGAACTAAAGGGACTTTCCAAAATGACAGTTTTACCTCTGGTATGTGGGCTGTGGTTTCTGCTACAAAACCGAAGGAGGGGCAGATGGGAGGGATGCCAAGAAGGAGAAGCGGGCAGAGATAAACAAGCAGAGATAAACAGGCAGAGATAAAGGGGCAGAGATAGAGGGACGGAGATAAAGGGGCGGAGATAAAGGGGCAGAGATAAACAGGCAGAGATAAAGGGGCGGAGATAAAGGGGCAGAGATAAACAGGCAGAGATAAAGGGGCGGAGATAGAGGGACGGAGATAAAGGGGCAGAGATAAAGGAGCAGAGATAAATGGGCAGAGATAAATGGGCTATAATAACCATATGGTACCTTAAAAACCAGCCAAACAATGACATTTATTCCAAAATGCTGCATTTAATAAAACCAACTATAAATGCTCTGGCGCTGCATCTGGGACAATGCGCACATAATCATTTCAGGAGTTTGAGGGTTAACAAATGGGTTTCCATGAGATACGAGTGGGAGTTTCCATTCCTGACACTAGAGGTCCTGCTAATAGAGGAATCCCAGGGCTGGATACAATGTTACAATTCTCTTCCACAAGGAAAACCATTGTTCTTCTGAATCCCAACTCCCATTGTCTGGAACATTCACTTTACTTTCCCTTCCCAGGGATTCACTTCAGCAGAGGTACAAATATAAATGACACAAGCAAAGGAGCCCTGGATATGTGGCCTGGCTAGTGGCATCAGTGGGCTCATCTAATAGACTGACTGTAACTGTTGCTATGGGACCGACGTTAGTAACACTCAGGGAGCATCACTTGAACTGACTGTAATAGAGAAATGAAATAACATTGACTGCAGGGAGAAAGGAATGTTATTCAGAGACATATTTAGAGTCATTTTAAGGGATATTGAAATTCCTTAAGAGTTTTGTTTCATTCATCTCCAGCTAATTACATCATCATCTGTGACATCACAATACCTTCCCATATTTACATCACATTTTGTTTTTTATCTTTGATCTGAAGCAATTCTTATCAAGTCATAAGTACACCCTGAATTATTCTAACAAAGATCCTGAAGGCCAGTTTGGGGGTGACTGTCTGTTACCCAATGTTTCTATATATCTGTAACCTTGTTATGAGCTAAGGGGGCCCAGTCTGAAGGTCAGTTAGGGGGAGATTTGGGGTGAGTGTTTATTTGTACCCTGGGTACCCCTGGAACTATATCAGGGTGACACCCCAATGTTTCTATATATCTGTAACCTTGTTATGAGCTAAGGGGGCCCAGTCTGAAGGTCAGTTAGGGGGAGATTTGGGGTGAGTGATTATTTGTACCCTGGGTACCCCTGGAACTATAGCAGGGTGACTGTTACCCCAATGTTTCTATATATCTGTAACCTTGTTATGAGCTAAGGGGGCCCAGTCTGAAGGTCAGTTAGGGGGAGATTTGGGGTGAGTGATTATTTGTACCCTGGGTACCCCTGGAACTATAGCAGGGTGACACCCCAATGTTTCTATATATCTGTAACCTTGTTATGAGCTAAGGGGGCCCAGTCTGAAGGTCAGTTAGGGGGAGATTTGGGGTGAGTGATTATTTGTACCCTGGGTACCCCTGGAACTATAGCAGTGTGACACCCCAATGTTTCTATATATCTGTAACCTTGTTATGAGCTAAGGGGTCCAGTCTGAAGGTCAGTTAGGGGGAGATTTGGGGTGAGTGCTTATTTGTACCCTGGGTACCCCTGGAACTATAGCAGTGTGACACCCCAATGTTTCTATATATCTGTAACCTTGTTATGAGCTAAGGGGGCCCAGTCTGAAGGTCAGTTAGGGGGAGATTTGGGGTGAGTGATTATTTGTACCCTGGGTACCCCTGGAACTATAGCAGTGTGACACCCCAATGTTTCTATATATCTGTAACCTTGTTATGAGCTAAGGGGGCCCAGTCTGAAGGTCAGTTAGGGGGAGATTTGGGGTGAGTGATTATTTGTACCCTGGGTACCCCTGGAACTATAGCAGTGTGACACCCCAATGTTTCTATATATCTGTAACCTTGTTATGAGCTAAGGGGGCCCAGTCTGAAGGTCAGTTAGGGGGAGATTTGGGGTGAGTGTTTATTTGTGCCCTGGGTACCCCTGGAACTATAATAGGGTGACACCCCAATGTTTCTATATATCTGTAACCTTGTTATGAGCTAAGGGGGCCCAGTCTGAAGGTCAGTTAGGGGGAGATTTGGGGTGAGTGCTTATTTGTACCCTGGGTACCCCTGGAACTATAGCAGGGTGACACCCCAATGTTTCTATATATCTGTAACCTTGTTATGAGCTAAGGGGGCCCAGTCTGAAGGCCAGTTAGGGGGAGATTTGGGGTGAGTGTTTATTTGTACCCTGGGTACCCCTGGAACTATAGCAGGGTGACACCCCAATATTTCTATATATCTGTAACCTTGTTATGAGCTAAGGGGGCCCAGTCTGAAGGCCAGTTAGGGGGAGATTTGGGGTGAGTGTTTATTTGTACCCTGGGTACCCCTGGAACTATAGCAGGGTGACACCCCAATGTTTCTATATATCTGTATATATATATGACACCCCTTACATTTGGCACCCTAGTACATCACCTCTGGGTATAAGAAATGCCATTAGCTGTTGATGACATGTCTCTCAGATCTTTTGCCTGAATTCAGGAATAGTTAGTACATGGATGTGCCACCGGGTAAAGCTGGTACAGTGCAGGGACTGGGCACAGACATGGGGTAAATGTTTCCCAATTACATAGAGCTGCCGAGAGCCCTAAACACAAGCCCAGGGAATTATTACAGGACTGGGACTGATTTACACAACTACAGTCTGTTAGGGATGGGAGGGGCCTGAGTATGATGGGCGGGGTCAGATTATTTCCGGAGTTTCTGTACTCAGAGTGTCTCTTTCAATGCACCACATGTGGCCTCTGTCCCACAGCAGAGCTGCCCGTTACTCCTAGTTGTACCTGATTCCCTAAGTAATCTGTGTGCTCTGGACACTATAGTATCCTCTGTGCTCCAACTAGTGGCCCCTCGGGGGCCCGACGAGAACCTGTGACTTCAGCACTAGGAACACATGTCCCTGCTACTCACCTCTCATGGGAGCTCCTACAGGTCCTACTTACCCATAACTTACCCTCTCCATGTTCCACTTACGTCTAATAGGAAATCAGAGTAGTACAAGGCATATTGTTCCTAGGATTCTCCTGTGCCCCTTCTGCCCAACCCTAGTTTTGCCCCCGCTTGTTTCATATATTCTGGGCTGTGACCCATCATAAAGCCAAAAGGACTCCCCCAATATTATTAGACAGATTTCAGGACCTGCCTCTTCTAGAGACTTCCAAGAGGATCCCACTAGCCAAACTATAGGGGTCATTTACATTTCCCCACGCAGAGACCCGGCGACTTCTCATTGAATGTATAAAGGGAGTCCTGTGTTAGTCTGCACTAAACTCACAACTGGGGTACAGGGGGGGGGGGCAGACAGGTACAACCTGTGGGTACAAGTCCCTTAGTTCCACTTACTGTTCTACAACTCATATTGGGGCTTCAGTAAATGTCCCGGAGTTAATGAGCTCAGATCTGGTTTAACCCCGTCACTACGGAAGGATCAAGTAGCAGCGGCTGTGTTTGTGCCGAGCAATGAAACAGTTAATCTGCAGCTGCTGAAATTCCAACCTTGCCCAGTTCTTTCTCCAATACTGCCCTCTGCCCTAATACTGCCCTAATACTGCCCCAATACTGCCCTAATACTGCCCTCTGCCCTAATACTGCCCTAATACTGCCCTAATACTGCTCCAATACTGCCCTAATACTGCCCTTATACTGCCCTAATACTGCCCTTATACTGCCCTAATACTGCTCCAATACTGCCCTAATACTGCCCTAATACTGCCCTCTGCCCTAATACTGCCCTAATACTGCCCTAATACTGCTCCAATACTGCCCTAATACTGCCCTTATACTGCCCTAATACTGCCCTTATACTGCCCTAATACTGCTCCAATACTGCCCTAATACTGCCCTAATACTGCCCTCTGCCCTAATACTGCCCTAATACTGCTCCAATACTGCCCTAATACTGCCCTAATACTGCCCTAATACTGCTCCAATACTGCCCTAATACTGCCCTAATACTGCCCTCTGCCCTAATACTGCCCTAATACTGCCCTCTGCCCTAATACTGCCCTTATACTGCCCTTATACTGCCCTAATACTGCTCCAATACTGCCCTAATACTGCCCTAATACTGCTCCAATACTGCCCTTATACTGCCCTAATACTGCCCTAATACTGCTCCAATACTGCCCTAATACTGACCTAATACTGACCTAATACTGCCCTTATACTGACCTAATACTGCCCTAATACTGCCCTTATACTGCCCTAATACTGCCCTAATACTGCCCCAATACTGCCCTAATACTGCTCCAATACTGCCCTAATTCTGCTCTAATACTGCCCTAATACTGCCCTAATACTGCTCCAATACTGCTTGAATACTGACCTAATACTGCTCCAATACTGCCCTAATACTGCCCTAATACTTCCCAATACTGCCCTCTGCTGGGGGACTCAGTGCCTTAATTACAGGTGTAATTCCTTTCTGGGAATAAAAAGTAACATTTCAGTCCATTGTCAGATAATGGGGCTCATGATTCAGTGTGTGGGGATTCCTGGTCTGTCTGTACAGGTGTCTCTATATATCTTTTTATAATCTGTATCTTACTCTCACTGTCACTAATGTATCATTAATTCACTTCCATGTTGCTGCTGTCAGATAAGCAGGTGGGTGACAGTTAGAGAGTAATGTTATTTACTGTATAGTAACAAGTCAGGGATCTCCCTGTTTCATTCCTGTCTGTGCTGCAGGGAGAGAAGCCATTAACCCCTCATGCCCCTGTCTAACGCATTCCATATTATTCCTTCTACTCATCATAGTTACACAGTTACATAGTTACATAGTTACATAGTTAGTTACATAGTTACATAGTTACACAGTTACATAGTTACATAGTTACATAGTTAGTTACATAGTTACATAGTTACACAGTTACATAGTTACATAGTTAAATTGGGTTGAAAAAAGACAAAGTCCATCAAGTCCAACCCCTCCAAATGAAAACCCATCCCCATACACACACCCCTCCCTACTGTCACATAAATGATATATACCCATATCTATACTAACTATAGAGTTTAGTATCACAATAGCCTTTGTATTATGTCTGTCCAAGAAATCATCCAAGTCCCTCTTATAGTCATTAACTGAATCATCACCCGGCAGTGCATTCCCCAACCTCACTGTCCTCACTGTGATGAACCCCCTACTCTGTTCCTTTAAATGAAACTTCTTTTCCTCTAGTCTGAAGGGGAGGGGCCTCTGGTACGTGATTCTCTTTATGGGTAAAAAGGTCCCCTGCTATTTGTCTATAATGTCCTCTAATGTACTTGTAAAGTCTAATCATGTCCCCTCACAAGCGCCTTTTTTCCCCCAGAGAAAACAACCCCAACCTTGTCAGTCTCCCCTCATAATTTAACTCTTCCCTCCCTCTAACCAGTTTAGTTGCACTTAGTCTCTGCACTCTCTCCAGCTCATTTATATCCCTCTTAAGGACTGGAGTCCAAAACTGCCCCCATACTCCAGATGAGGCCTCACCAGGGACCTATAAAGAGACACAATTATGTTCATCAGTATCGGGGGGTACAGGGGTTACTGCAGGGCACATGTAAAAGGGGGAGTGGTTTTCACCATAATTGTGAGTCACTGGCTTAGATCAGGGGCGGGGCCTTTAGTGTGAAGGGCTTTGTTTATTGGCCCAATTATTACTGATGATAAGTATGAGCCCCTCTCTCAGCATTTACTGAAACACACAAATATATACTAAATACACACATGTATATAGACACTAAGCACCCTCTTCAATATATATATGTATATTTATATTTATAGGCCTCCAGCTGGAGTCATGGACTTGATCTTAGTTTCTCCCTTCCCTCACTTCTACCCCAGCTCCAGGTTAACTCTTTCTGTGACACTAGATGGCGCTGTAGCATTAAAGTCACTTATTTCAGGATGTTCTGAACTGATACAAATGTAGCTTTAGGGTAAGGGTAGTGTCTCTGTCTGACTGTCTTTCTCTCTGTCTGTCTGTGTCTCTCTGTGTCTGTCTGTCTGTCTGTGTCTCTCTGTGTCTGTCTGTCTGTGTCTGTCTGTCTCTCTGTGTCTGTCTGTCTGTGTCTGTCTGTCTCTCTGTGTCTGTCTGTCTCTCTGTGTCTGTCTGTCTGTCTCTCTGTGTCTGTCTGTCTGTGTCTCTCTGTCTCTCTGTGTCTGTCTGTCTGTCTGTGTCTGTCTGTCTGTGTCTGTCTGTCTGTCTGTGTCTGTCTGTGTCTGTCTGTCTGTCTCTCTGTGTCTGTCTGTCTGTCTGTGTCTGTCTGTCTGTCTCTCTGTCTGTCTCTCTGTGTCTGTCTGTCTGTCTGTGTCTGTCTGTCTGTGTCTGTCTGTCTGTCTCTGTCTGTCTGTGTCTGTCTGTCTGTCTGTGTCTGTCTGTCTGTCGGTGTGCAGAACTTTTCCATTCCATCAGATCATTGTCCAATGAGTATTGACTCGTATGTCCGGCACACAATCCCATATCCCAGCAGCTCCAGTGAGTAACATAATTTATTCCAGACTACAAATAGATGGGCGGATACATATATATATATAACATAATATAGATTTGTACAGAGTGTTTATACAGAAGTATAAAGGGGTAGTTTTAGCCTTTAGCTGAAGCACACGCAGTTCTGCTGTTTGGTCTGTAGGGGGCGACTAAGGGAACCATTAGCTGATCACTGTTTGACGTTCAGGCTTCGCTCTGGATCTCTCAAAAAACACATAATCCTGCAAAATAGAAAGTATTTGTGTAACGTTACTGTATCAGTGAGCTGGGAGTTGCACAATGGTACTCCCTGCACCCTTCCCTTCTTCTTGCCCCTGGGGGGATGGGCAGGCCATGGGGTATGGGGGGGGGGACACATCAGAGATACAAGGGAACTAGGGACTGTGCAGATCCTTATTTTATTTATTTGGGGGTCAGTAGCCCCTCCCCCACGGAGCCCCAATACTCACCAGCAGGAAACAGGCCCCCAGTAACACTGCTTTCATTTTCACATCAATATCCTTAGGGAACTGGATCCCAAAATTGTCTGCGTCTGTGAAAATTTCCTTGGCCAACCCGCCCCAGTGTTTACTGATCCGACCAACACTGCGAGACTCACACATCGGCTTCACCTGAATGGGTTAATATGCAGGAGACATGAGACTGCTGGGGAGCAGAACAGAGAGCTGACAACAGGACAGACACGTGGAGACTGGAGAGACAGACAGGAGAGAGTGCAGGAGAGACAGACTGGAGAGAGTGCAGGAGAGACAGACTGGAGAGAGTGCAGGGGAGACAGACTGGAGAGAGTGCAGGGGAGACAGACTGGAGAGAGTGCAGGGGAGACAGACTGGAGAGAGTGCAGGGGAGACAGACTGGAGAGAGTGCAGGAGAGACAGACTGGAGAGAGTGCAGGGGAGACAGACTGGAGAGAGTGCAGGGGAGACAGACTGGAGAGAGTGCAGGGGAGACAGACTGGAGAGAGTGCAGGGGAGACAGACTGGAGAGAGTGCAGGAGAGACAGACTGGAGAGAGTGCAGGGGAGACAGACTGGAGAGAGTGCAGGGGAGACAGACTGGAGAGAGTGCAGGGGAGACAGACTGGAGAGAGTGCAGGGGAGACAGACTGGAGAGAGTGCAGGAGAGAGTGCAGGGGAGACAGACTGGAGAGAGTGCAGGAGAGAGTGCAGGGGAGACAGACTGGAGAGAGTGCAGGAGAGAGTGCAGGAGAGAGTGCAGGGGAGCAGAGGGAAGATGAATGGAAAGGAAGGGGATACAGGAAGTAGAAGAATAGATTCGTTGAAAGAATTTGGGGGTCGGTAAGTGACAGGTGGGTGAGATCTCACATGTGATTGGCTCATACCTGGAAGTCGATGTCCCCACAGCAGCTCGACATGATACAGGGTCCTACAACCTTCAGCACCGGCTCCCGCGTCTCAGTCAGCAGAGAATATTTGGGGACAAAGGGGTGCCACGACTGAGCCACGTACCCCACAGTGTGTCCCGGGGGGCTCTGCACTTCCAACTGTGGGACATGAGAATAATGAGAATGAGCAGCTAATGAATAGTGACTGAGTGTAGCCAATATATAGTTTAGTGTTTGTGGGTAGAACATAAGCAGTAGCACAGTATGAAGGGAGGGATATATGGGGAGTGAATAAGCAGTAGCGCAGTATGGAGGGAGGGGAGAGATATATGGGGAGTAAATAGGCAGTAGCGCAGTATGGAGAGGAGAGATATATGGGGAGTAAATAGGCAGTAGCGCAGTATGGAGAGGAGAGATATATGGGGAGTGAATAGGCAGTAGCGCAGTATGGAGAGGAGAGATATATGGGGAGTGAATAAGCAGTAGCGCAGTATGGAGGGAGGGGAGAGATATATGGGGAGTAAATAGGCAGTAGCGCAGTATGGAGAGGAGAGATATATGGGGAGTAAATAGGCAGTAGCGCAGTATGGAGAGGAGAGATATATGGGGAGTGAATAGGCAGTAGCGCAGTATGGAGAGGAGAGATATATGGGGAGTAAATAGGCAGTAGCGCAGTATGGAGAGGAGAGATATATGGGGAGTGAATAAGCAGTAGCGCAGTATGGAGAGGAGAGATATATGGGGAGTGAATAGGCAGTAGCGCAGTATGGAGAGGAGAGATATATGGGGAGTGAATAAGCAGAAGCGCAGTATGGAGGGAGGGGAGGGATATATGGGGAGTGAATAAGCAGTAGCGCAGTATGGAGGGGAGAGATATATGGGGAGTAAATAGGCAGTAGCGCAGTATGGAGAGGAGAGATATATGGGGAGTATATAAGCAGTAGCGCAGTATGGAGAGGAGAGATATATGGGGAGTATATAGGCAGTAGCGCAGTATGGAGAGGAGAGATATATGGGGAGTATATAGGCAGTAGCGCAGTATGGAGAGGAGAGATATATGGGGAGTATATAGGCAGTAGCGCAGTATGGCAGCACATTACCTCTTGCAGACAACATGGGAAACAGCAGCTGGTACATTTGAGAGGACGGATAAAGTGAATGACTTCTTGGCCTGAGGGGTCGTAGACCTGGAGGTTGAGGGGTCGGAGGGATCCGCAGCAGCACCGGGCACATAGTGAGCTCCGCTCCTGTACAGAGAAGATCCTCTGTCCCACAATGCTCAGCAGCTCATACTGGTTGCAGGTCTCAAACCCAGTAACGGCTGCAAAGGAAACACATGAGACTCTTATAGTTACTGGTTCTGTCTCTCACCCACTGCCACAGGCTGTCTCTTTCCTGTTCTACTGGTTATGGGGAACTGCCAGCTCATGTCCATTCTCTATACACAGTGGGTGGGGCAGTCTCAGCCAGGGAAATACAGGTGTGTGTCTCTCTCCCTGTCCTGCGGCATCATGGGAAATCAGGAAAGACTCCCTGTGTAGTAACTCAGCTGCTGCAAAGTCAACTCATGTAACAGTTGCTATGGGACAGACGTTAGTAACACTCAGGGAGCATGCTCAGTAGGGGCTGCTGGGAAATGGAGCGACTCATGTACTGACTGTAACTGTTGCTATGGGACAGACATTAGTAACACTCAGGGAGCATGCTCAGTAGGGGCTGCTGGGAAATGAAGCCACTCATGTACTGACTGTAACAGTTGCTATGGGACAGACGTTAGTAACACTCAGGGAGCATGCTCAGTAGGGGCTGCTGGGAAATGGAGCGACTCATGTACCGACTGTAACAGTTGCTATGGGACAGACGTTAGTAACACTCAGGGAGCATGCTCAGTAGGGACTGCTGGGAAATGGAGCGACTCATGTACCGACTGTAACAGTTGCTATGGGACAGACGTTAGTAACACTCAGGGAGCATGCTCAGTAGGGGCTGCTGGGAAATGGAGCGACTCATGTACCGACTGTAACAGTTGCTATGGGACAGACGTTAGTAACACTCAGGGAGCATGCTCAGTAGGGGCTGCTGGGAAATTGAGCGACTCATGTACTGACTGTAACAGTTGCTATGGGACAGACGTTAGTAACACTCAGGGAGCATGCTCAGTAGGGGCTGCTGGGAAATTGAGCGATTCATGTACTGACTGTAACAGTTGCTATGGGACAGACATTAGTAACACTCAGGGAGCATGCTCAGTAGGGGCTGCTGGGAAATGAAGCCCCTCATCTACTCATAAACAAGGTGATACTGATATCAGTTTGCAGGGTAGCAGTAAAGAAAGACTGGAGCTTCCCAAAGCACAATCCCGGAGACTGAAGGAATCCTATGTAATAACTAGACTGGCCACCCGAAAGCTCCTATACACACTAAGTGAGTGTGGGGCAAAATCCCCTAAAAACCCAGTTGATTGGTCTGTTCAGCTGAATATGCTTGAAACGAATGAGCGTAGGACCTATTCCAGCTGTTTTGCATCTACATAAAGTCTCTCAGATCAGACGACATTCTCATTGGAGGGTTCTTTTGCATTTTAATGACTTACCCCTATAGTGACCCCTGGGCTAGTGTCTGCCTATAACATATGCCCATATCATTCCCATCAGACTATAGGGGCAATAAATAGCAGTGACTTACCCTCCAGAGCTTCCGTCTTCTGATGAATTAGAATTTGATCAATCTGAAATACACAGAGGAGCCCATTAGACAAGAACCCCAGGAGCAGACGATCAGAGACTCCATCCCTGTGTCTTCAGGAAGAACCTAAACAAGATCCATTTAGAGGTGCCCATTGGCTGTGGCATTCGTACCCCCCACTCTTATAACGGACAGGTTATTGTATACATATGGACATAGGAAAGCAAACCTTAGAATTAAGCCTAAGCCCAAGAGATATCAGCAGACAAGTAGAGAAGGTCTCACTATAGAGCTACATGAGACACAGTAGAGGGAGTGAGAAAAGAGACAGACGTAAGGCAATGAGACATGGGACAATGAGGAAGGAGTTGCTAGAAGACAACTGGGACATCATGGAGGAGAAAGCACCAGGAGAGAGCAGCTCTATGTCCAGCAAGACAAGGTCCAATCAGGTAAAGGAGAAGTACTTCAGATGGAGCAGACTTTACTGATGTTTCTACTTGGTCACCCAATTATTTCAATACAAAAAAGGGTGAGGCACGAAATGCTTCATCTGTAGACTCTTCCCTTTCCCAGGAATCCCAGAGACAGACAATAGGGAATGTGACCCCAGAGAGATGAGCAAATAGACCAGTACCTGGCTGAGGTATTCCAACCCACTGGGTGCAGTCCCGCTGCTCACGGGCAGGTAAGGAGCTACCCCAGGAGGGAGGTCGGGTTGTGGGTGCAATGGAGCAGACATGTGATGCTGGGGTGATCCGGGATAGTCATGGAAACCTGGGGAAGGGGCAGGAGGAGCAGAGGGGCCCGGATATGGTGGGGAGGGGTATGGAGGACTAACATATCCAGCAGGAGATGAGGGGTAACCTAGAAGACAAAGATGGGAGAGACATTGATACTATAGAACTGACCATGTACCTTATACACCACTTACCTATCCAAAGGCTCAAGTTGACTTACCTCTATCCAACATCAGGTTTAACCAACTAACCAATTAGAGCCTAGAAGGCAGCAGCCTCTCAAACCTATATACCGACATATCATTGCCCCCGATCTCATGGAATCTCAGGCCTTCAGAGCTAGCAATCTAACTGATGGTAACTGGGACACACACAGTTTATATGGAGGTGCATGTTAGGGGTTCATACCTGGAGCTGCCATCTTCACTCTCAATGGAACATCCGCCTTCCTGCTGGACAAGATACAAAGTGTAAAGGAAAATGTAAAGCGCTTGTCCAAAAAGTCCTCCATGGGAGAAGAACCATTAGTTGGGTTCCCTTTGGCCACTTAGTGTTATTGGCTTGTTATTGGCCAAACCACAAGGGACCAACTCTAACAATTAGTACAAGTCATGGAACGTTTGATGGTCAATGTGAAGATACTGAAGGATTCAGCAGTGGAGGCCATGAAATAAACAGTGGGGTTGGTTTTTCTATAGTGGAGGTTGTGAGTCCAGGGTAAATAGGAGGCCAGGGAAGGTGCCAGAACACGTATGTGAAGTTGGGGGAAAGGATTTTGAGATTTAGACATCGGGTTAAGGGACAACTTGAGAGAACCTCTACCCCCGGCACACAAAATATCCATATTGAATATATAATATATATCTATACACTGCAATGAGTTTGTATAACCTCCAGCCTCCATCCTGGGCCAGCCTTCTACCTCACCCACTACGAGTGAAGGCCAAGGAGAAGAAGCAGTTACCCACCTACCTGCCCGGACTTTCCCACCTACCTGCCCTTGTATGACACGTGTGGAGGGAGAGAAGCAGAATAATGACTGTCGGGTCAACTGTGCAACCCCCAAACCTTGGGCTCAATAGGGGCAGCCTATGACTAAGTGTCCTCTGTAGACGTGAAACGCGTCAGGCCGTGGTTCTTAAATATGGAAAATGAAATGTAAACCTTTTACAATCTGACTCCGGCTTTACTATTTCATGGGTCCAGGCTTGTGCCAGTCTCTTTTCAAGTTTCCTGAATAAACATAAATATTAATGTTAGATGGGCCCCCGTATCACAGGGGACCCCCAGGCTATACTGTAGGTAAGCCTGTGCATTAAAGGGGAGCTTCACCTTTACATTAACTTTTAGTATGTTACAGAATGGCCTATTCTAAGCAACTCTCCAGTTGGTCTTCATTATGTTTTATATATATTTTTGATTATGTACCTCTCTTTCCAGCTTTTGAATGGGGGTCACTGACCCCATCTAAAAAACAAATGCTCTGTAAGGCTACAAATGTATTGTTATTGTTACTTTTTATTCCTCATCTTTCTATTCAGTCCTCTCCTATTCATATTCCAGTCTCTTATTCAAATCAGTGCATGGTTGCTAGGGGAATTTGGACCATAGTAACCAGACAGCTGAAATTGCAAACTGGAGAGCTGCTGAATAAAAAGCTAAATAAGTCAAAAACCACAAATAATAAAAAATGAAAACCAATTGCAAATTGTCTCAGAATATCCCTCTCTGTGTCATACTAACAGTTAATTTATAGTCACACAACCCCTTTAATCCGCCCACAGACTCAGTGATTCCGAAGCGTCAGAGCAGGTGAGGGGTCAGTAATCTTGTGAATTCTGTTCCATGAGGGAGTGAGGTGCAGTAGTAAAGTGGGGGGGGTACAGTAGTAAAGTGGGGGTGCAGTAGTAAAGTGGGGGGTACAGTAGTAAAGTGGAGGGTACAGTAGTAAAGTGGGGGTGCAGTAGTAAAGTGGGGGTGCAGTAGTAAAGTGGGGGGTACAATAGTAAAGTGGAGGGTACAGTACTAAAGTGGGGGGAACAGTAGTAAAGTGGGGGTACAGTAGTAAAGTGGGGGTACAGTAGTAAAGTGGGGGTACAGTAGTAAAGTGGGGGGAGCAGTAGTAAAGTGGGGGGTACAGTAGTAAAGTCGGGGTGCAGTAGTAAAGTGGGGGGGACAGTAGTAAAGTGGGGGTACAGTAGTAAAGTGGGGGTACAGTAGTAAAGTGGGGGTGCAGAGTTGTTGTTATTACTCAGCCGGCGGTTAGTGTGATGGGGGGGGTCTGTTTGTGGCACATTTGGGAGCCTGGGAGGCCGATGCCATTGTTAGGCGTGGGGGGGGAGTCTGGTCGCTGGGTGAGGCTGGGTGGGGTTTTGGGGGGGCTGGCTGGGTGCGGGCGCTATTAAAGCTATTGTACAAAGGCAGCTGATGCTTCAAGCTCTGAATCATTGGATAGAGGGGAGGGAGAGGCGCCAGGAATCTGGGGGGAGAGGTGCAGGGAGTCTGGGGGGGGAGAGAGTAAAAACACAGAAGGAAAAGGAGGTGAAATGGGGGGGCAAATGGGAGTCTGACGGGGCTAAAGATGGAAAGAAGGGGGGAGAGACAAAGAGATGGGGCAGAGGGGGAAACAAAGGTGAGAAAAGAAACAAGTGGGGGGCTGGGAAGTAGGATCGGAGGGGTAATAATAATAATAATAATAATGGGGTAACAGAATGTGTGGGATAATGAGGGGGGCTATAAGTGGGGGCAGATAGAAGGGGATATGACACACGGGGGCAGTGACAAAGTGGGGGCTGTAAGATGGGGGACAGTTAATAGGGGGGGTCACAGTGGCAGAGAGTGGGGGACAATGGGGGGAGACAGAGGAAAAGACACAAGACAAAGACGACACAGACTGGGGGTAATTAGTTCAGCCCTGGGGCAGTTTCCTACCTGTCTGGCTCCCCCTTGTGCAGTTCTTGGGGGTCTCGCTGCCCCTCCCCCTCTTTAACCAGATCTCTCACTTCCTCTTCCTCTGTCTCTTCCTCTAGCTCTCTCGCTCTTTCTCTTTCTCTGTCTATTTTTGCCTGGAAAAGGGGAGGGAGGAAGCAGTCGTGGGAGGAGACTCAGAGACAGGGAGGGAGGGGGGCCCTCAGGCAGAACAGGAGGGGAAGGAGGGGCAGGAGCAGGAAATACTCAGAGTATTAATCACACCCAGCAGGTACTGCCTGTTATACACCCAGGAGACCTAATGTCAGACTGTATATGAGTACTGGTGTCAGACTGTATATAAGAGTACTAGTGTCAGACTGTATATAAGAGTACTGGTGTCAGACTGTATATAAGAGTACTAGTGTCAGACTGTATATGAGTACTGGTGTCAGACTGTATATAAGAGTACTAGTGTCAGACTGTATATAAGAGTACTGGTGTCAGACTGTATATAAGAGTACTGGTGTCAGACTGTATATAAGAGTACTGGTGTCAGACTGTATATAAGAGTACTGGTGTCAGACTGTATATAAGAGTACTGGTGTCAGACTGTATATAAGAGTACTGGTGTCAGACTGTATATAAGAGTACTGGTGTCAGACTGTATATAAGAGTACTAGTGTCAGACTGTATATAAGAGTACTGGTGTCAGACTGTATATAAGAGTACTGGTGTCAGACTGTATATAAGAGTACTGGTGTCAGACTGTATATAAGAGTACTGGTGTCAGACTGTATATAAGAGTACTGGTGTCAGACTGTATATAAGAGTACTGGTGTCAGACTGTATATAAGAGTACTGGTGTCAGACTGTATATAAGAGTACTGGTGTCAGACTGTATATAAGAGTACTAGTGTCAGACTGTATATAAGAGTACTGGTGTCAGACTGTATATAAGAGTACTGGTGTCAGACTGTATATAAGAGTACTGGTGTCAGACTGTATATAAGAGTACTGGTGTCAGACTGTATATAAGAGTACTGGTGTCAGACTGTATATAAGAGTACTAGTGTCAGACTGTATATAAGAGTACTAGTGTCAGACTGTATATAAGAGTACTAGTGTCAGACTGTATATAAGAGTACTAGTGTCAGACTGTATATAAGAGTACTAGTGTCAGACTGTATATAAGAGTACTGGTGTTAGACTGTATATAAGAGTACTAGTGTCAGACTGTATATAAGAGTACTGGTGTTAGACTGTATATAAGAGTACTAGTGTCAGACTGTATATAAGAGTACTGGTGTCAGACTGTATATAAGAGTACTAGTGTCAGACTGTATATAAGAGTACTAGTGTCAGACTGTATATAAGAGTACTAGTGTCAGACTGTATATAAGAGTACTAGTGTCAGACTGTATATAAGAGTACTGGTGTTAGACTGTATATAAGAGTACTGGTGTCAGACTGTATATAAGAGTACTGGTGTCAGACTGTATATAAGAGTACTGGTGTCAGACTGTATATAAGAGTACTAGTGTCAGACTGTATATAAGAGTACTAGTGTCAGACTGTATATAAGAGTACTAGTGTCAGACTGTATATGAGTACTAGTGTCAGACTGTATATAAGAGTACTAGTGTCAGACTGTATATAAGAGTACTGGTGTCAGACTGTATATAAGAGTACTGGTGTCAGACTGTATATAAGAGTACTGGTGTCAGACTGTATATAAGAGTACTAGTGTCAGACTGTATATAAGAGTACTGGTGTCAGACTGTATATAAGAGTACTGGTGTCAGACTGTATATAAGAGTACTGGTGTCAGACTGTATATAAGAGTACTGGTGTCAGACTGTATATAAGAGTACTGGTGTTAGACTGTATATAAGAGTACTAGTGTCAGACTGTATATAAGAGTACTGGTGTTAGACTGTATATAAGAGTACTAGTGTCAGACTGTATATAAGAGTACTGGTGTTAGACTGTATATAAGAGTACTAGTGTCAGACTGTATATAAGAGTACTGGTGTTAGACTGTATATAAGAGTACTAGTGTCAGACTGTATATAAGAGTACTGGTGTCAGACTGTATATAAGAGTACTAGTGTCAGACTGTATATAAGAGTACTAGTGTCAGACTGTATATAAGAGTACTAGTGTCAGACTGTATATAAGAGTACTGGTGTCAGACTGTATATAAGAGTACTAGTGTCAGACTGTATATAAGAGTACTGGTGTCAGACTGTATATAAGAGTACTAGTGTCAGACTGTATATAAGAGTACTAGTGTCAGACTGTATATAAGAGTACTAGTGTCAGACTGTATATAAGAGTACTGGTGTTAGACTGTATATAAGAGTACTGGTGTCAGACTGTATATAAGAGTACTGGTGTCAGACTGTATATAAGAGTACTGGTGTCAGACTGTATATAAGAGTACTAGTGTCAGACTGTATATAAGAGTACTAGTGTCAGACTGTATATAAGAGTACTAGTGTCAGACTGTATATGAGTACTAGTGTCAGACTGTATATAAGAGTACTAGTGTCAGACTGTATATAAGAGTACTGGTGTCAGACTGTATATAAGAGTACTGGTGTCAGACTGTATATAAGAGTACTGGTGTCAGACTGTATATAAGAGTACTAGTGTCAGACTGTATATAAGAGTACTGGTGTCAGACTGTATATAAGAGTACTGGTGTCAGACTGTATATAAGAGTACTGGTGTCAGACTGTATATAAGAGTACTGGTGTCAGACTGTATATAAGAGTACTGGTGTCAGACTGTATATAAGAGTACTAGTGTCAGACTGTATATAAGAGTACTGGTGTCAGACTGTATATAAGAGTACTAGTGTCAGACTGTATATAAGAGTACTGGTGTCAGACTGTATATAAGAGTACTGGTGTCAGACTGTATATAAGAGTACTAGTGTCAGACTGTATATAAGAGTACTAGTGTCAGACTGTATATAAGAGTACTAGTGTCAGACTGTATATAAGAGTACTAGTGTCAGACTGTATATAAGAGTACTGGTGTTAGACTGTATATAAGAGTACTAGTGTCAGACTGTATATAAGAGTACTGGTGTCAGACTGTATATAAGAGTACTAGTGTCAGACTGTATATAAGAGTACTAGTGTCAGACTGTATATAAGAGTACTGGTGTCAGACTGTATATAAGAGTACTAGTGTCAGACTGTATATAAGAGTACTAGTGTCAGACTGTATATAAGAGTACTAGTGTCAGACTGTATATAAGAGTACTGGTGTCAGACTGTATATAAGAGTACTGGTGTCAGACTGTATATAAGAGTACTGGTGTCAGACTGTATATAAGAGTACTAGTGTCAGACTGTATATAAGAGTACTAGTGTCAGACTGTATATAAGAGTACTGGTGTCAGACTGTATATAAGAGTACTGGTGTCAGACTGTATATAAGAGTACTGGTGTCAGACTGTATATAAGAGTACTAGTGTCAGACTGTATATAAGAGTACTGGTGTCAGACTGTATATAAGAGTACTAGTGTCAGACTGTATATAAGAGTACTGGTGTCAGACTGTATATAAGAGTACTGGTGTCAGACTGTATATAAGAGTACTAGTGTCAGACTGTATATAAGAGTACTAGTGTCAGACTGTATATAAGAGTACTAGTGTCAGACTGTATATAAGAGTACTAGTGTCAGACTGTATATAAGAGTACTGGTGTTAGACTGTATATAAGAGTACTGGTGTCAGACTGTATATAAGAGTACTGGTGTCAGACTGTATATAAGAGTACTGGTGTCAGACTGTATATAAGAGTACTGGTGTCAGACTGTATATAAGAGTACTGGTGTCAGACTGTATATAAGAGTACTGGTATCAGACTGTATATAAGAGTACTAGTGTCAGACTGTATATAAGAGTACTGGTATCAGACTGTATATAAGAGTACTAGTGTCAGACTGTATATAAGAGTACTGGTGTCAGACTGTATATAAGAGTACTGGTATCAGACTGTATATAAGAGTACTGGTGTCAGACTGTATATAAGAGTACTGGTATCAGACTGTATATAAGAGTACTGGTGTATATCCTGGATTGACTGTACAGATGTCAGCCTGTGTATGTGTTTAATTAACCCTAGACATGCTACCTGTGGGGTTAATGCTACTGATTCCAGACTGTGAATCCCATGGATTAACCCTTTAGCCCTTGGGGTTAATCTTTGCTTGTTGCTGCTGCTCTAACTGTCTGGAAGGAAGAAGTGATGATTGTTGTCAATGTTACTTATAGGGAAGAAGCATCAGATACACAAACACAATAGACAGAAAAGGTGAGACCCCTATAAATCCTCCGTCCCATTGTCTACCCATCTACCAATAGGACAGCGCCCCCCAATAAGCTTATTATTGATGAGGATGTTCCGGCCCAGGGACATAATAGGTTAAAAATAACAGACGTCCATCACGTTTAACCCTGTGTCCAAGTGCAACTGGGAGAAAACTTACCCCAATCCCCCACTCAGTGTATTTAGAGTGGCCACACCCCACAATACTGCCCCCCCCCTTGTTGCCCTACACCTGCCCCCCAGTCCCCACAATGTTCTGTCCCCAGTGGGAGTCACAGAAATAACACATGGGGGGGGGTAAGTGGCCACTGGTTGTGCTCTGGTACCAATGACTGGTACAATGGTGTCTGGGCCCCTCAGTGAGTGTCAGCCCAGTGGGCGACACACAGACGTAACATTGTATGAATGAAGGGCAGAACTTGCTGAAGTATTGAGGGAAAGTTATAGAATCCCATGATCCATGTGAAGTTTGGGCCCCATAAAGGTTACAGGGGCCACACAATAAAGAGCCGGTACCAACTGAACCCAGAAATGACTGAGCTCATTGTTTTCTATAGTGACCCAGTGATGTGCCCCTTGTTCTGCTGCTACTGCTCCACCTGCATACGAAAATGGCACAAAGAATTATATTCTCCCCAACTGTTTGGCCTTACTCTCCCCCATCCTCCCTCTTCTCTCCCCTTCTATATTTCTCCTCTCCCCCATTTGTCTCTCTACTCTGTACTTGTCTCTTTTCTCTCTCTCTTCTCCATTCCAGCCCATGTTGTCTCTTCTCCTCAGCTTCTCTCTTGCCTGTGACACTTCAGGAGAAGATGGAATATCCATCCACCCATGGTTACACAGCAGCTTGTTTATATAAACTATAGTAGTACTTATCTGTTATCTACTGTGTATCCTGTGTTTGAATGGCTGCCCCCATGGCTACACAGCAGCTTGTTTATATAAACTATAGTAGTACTTATCTGTTATCTACTGTGTATCCTGTGCTTGAATGGCTGCCCCCATGGCTACACAGCAGCTTGTTTATATAAACTATAGTAGTACTTATCTGTTATCTACTGTGTATCCTGTGCTTGAATGGCTGCCCCCATGGCTACACAGCAGCTTGTTTATATAAACTATAGTAGTACTTATCTGTAATCTACTGTGTATCCTGTGCTTGAATGGCTGCCCCCATGGCTACACAGCAGCTTGTTTATATAAACTATAGTAGTACTTATCTGTTATCTACTGTGTATCCTGTGCTTGAATGGCTGCCCCCATGGCTACACAGCAGCTTGTTTATAAAAATTATAGTAGTGTATCTGAAGCAAACACACCGGTTTTACTAGTGCAGGGCAACACTTTAATTTTTTTGATGTTACTGTCACTTTACGTAGCTTTTCTAGATGCAGATATGGAGTCATTACTCACAGGGTCCACTAGGGGTCAGAGCTTTTTCCTTCACTGGTCACTGGTAAGGAAGTGATACTTTACAGAACGGTGATAGATACAGGGAACAGACTCCCAGCAGGGGTGGTGGGACTAATACAGTAAAGGAATAGGAGGGAGAGTGAAAGGGAGATAGATACAGGGAACAGACTCCCAGCAGGGGTGGTAGGACTAATACAGTAAAGGAATAGGAGGAGAGTGAAAGGGGGATAGATACAGGGAACAGACTCCCAGCAGGGGTGGTAGGACTAATACAGTAAAGGAATAGGAGGGGTGGGTTGTACTGGGGATGTTTTCATGTTAATATCAAGGTAATCGGCAGTTGGGCACAAACAGCCACAGAAGAGAAATGTCTGAGGTTTGTCGGGTGATTCAATATGAAAGAGAAGAGGAGGAGCAGAGGAGAGAAATGAAACCAGTTGTGTGTGTGTTTTGTGATTGTGTAAGAAGGTGAGTGTGAGATTGTTGGTGCAACACAAACAACCCCCCCCCCCAGTGGATTTAGTTACAAAGCAGATGGGAGTCTTATCACTGGGCAGAACAAGCCATTTGTACATTTGTTGCCCCAGTCTGATTGATAAGTTGCCCCTCGGGGGGGTAGGACTGAGCACTGGACCCTCTTGTGTCACATGATCATGTCCAGGACAATTCAGCCTCTTGTGTTGCGCTGGGGATTGTGGGTAATGTGAGCAGCAGCCAATAAAACCACACGGTATAGAATGTGCCAATGAAACACTTTATTGCTCAGCTACGGGGTCTCCAGGGGCAGTAACTGCTGCTGCAGGGGAAACATTCAGCAATAGGGAGAGGTGCGGGGCAGTTGTATATCAGCAGGGGCAGCCGATGTGTAGCTGTGGGTGTTAGCGGTAGGGGTAATGTTGGGGTTGCACAGTAGTAGTCTGTACAGTGACCATGCTCATGGGGTTCCTGCGGTGCTTGATCTCACGAGCCATTTGGCACCAGGTACAAGTGTAACAACAGCACAGGGTGCAACAGTCGTTACAAATGGAGCCCTGTAGGGGGAGCCAGAGAACAAGAAAATCATTTGTAAGAGCAATGAAGTTGTCTCTCCCTGTGTTCACTACTGCCCCCCAAGTGTCAGTGGGCCCCAAAACATTTACATGCTGATCAGATCTTTCTTACTCCCTGGCCTTTATATAATGCACATACAGTTAGAAACCACTTTGTCTATGGGATGTTCCACTGACCCTCAACAATAAGTTCCCCATAGGAAGCTCTGACTGTCACTTCAGCCTAACTACCCTCTATGTTTTTTTTCACTTCCCTCTCCGTATTCCTCTCACTTCCCTCTCTGTATTCCTCTTACTTCCCTATCTATATTCCATTCACTTCCCTATCTGTTTTCCCCTCACTTCCCTCTGTATTCCACTCATTTCCCTCTCTGTATTCCACTTCCCTCTCTCTATTCCACTTCCATTTCTGTATTCCTCTTACTTCCCTCTCTGTATTCCACTTCCCTCTCTCTATTCCACTTACATTTCTGTATTCCTCTTATTTCCCTCTCTGTATTCCACTTCCCTCTCTCTATTCCACTTCCATTTCTGTATTCCTCTTACTTCCCTCTCTGTATTCCACTTCCCTCTCTCTATTCCACTTCCATTTCTGTATTCCTCTTACTTCCCTCTCTGTATTCCACTTCCCTCTCTCTATTCCACTTACATTTCTGTATTCCTCTTATTTCCCTCTCTGTATTCCACTTCCCTCTCTCTATTCCACTTCCATTTCTGTATTCCTCTTACTTCCCTCTCTGTATTCCACTTCCCTCTCTCTATTCCACTTCCATTTCTGTATTCCTCTTACTTCCCTCTCTGTATTCCACTTCCCTCTCTCTATTCCACTTACATTTCTGTATTCCTCTTATTTCCCTCTCTGTATTCCACTTCCCTCTCTGTATTCCACTTCCCTCTCTGTATTCCCCTCATGTCCCTCTCTATATTCCATTCACTTACCTATCTGTTTTCCCCTCACTTCCCTCTCTATTCCACTTCCCTCTCTGTATTCCACTTCCCTCTCTCTATTCCACTTCCCTCTCTGTATTCCTCTTACTTCCCTCTCTGTATTCCCCTCACTTTCCTCTCTATATTCCATTTGCTTCCCTATCTGTTTTCCCCTCACTTCCCTCTATATTCCACTTCCCTCTCTCTATTCCACTTCCATTTCTGTATTCCTCTTACTTCCCTCTCTGTATTCCACTTCCCTCTCTCTATTCCACTTACATTTCTGTATTCCTCTTATTTCCCTCTCTGTATTCCACTTCCCTCTCTGTATTCCACTTCCCTCTCTGTATTCCCCTCATGTCCCTCTCTATATTCCATTCACTTACCTATCTGTTTTCCCCTCACTTCCCTCTCTATTCCACTTCCCTCTCTGTATTCCACTTCCCTCTCTCTATTCCACTTCCCTCTCTGTATTCCTCTTACTTCCCTCTCTGTATTCCCCTCACTTTCCTCTCTATATTCCATTTGCTTCCCTATCTGTTTTCCCCTCACTTCCCTCTATATTCCACTTCCCTCTCTCTATTCCACTTCCATTTCTGTATTCCTCTTACTTCCCTTTCTGTATTCCACTTCCCTCTCTGTATTCCACTTCCCTCTATATTCCACTTCCCTCTCTGTAATCCACGTACTCCCCACTCTGTTTTCCTCTTCCCCCTCTTTTTTCCTCTTACTTAGCTCTCTGTATTCCTCTCACTTCCCACTTTCTCTCTCTGTATTCCCCTCACTTTCCTCTCTATATTCCATTCACTTCACTATCTGTTTTCCCCTCACATCCCTCTGTATTCCACTCACTTCCCTCTCTGTTTTACTCTTACTTCCCTCTCTGCATTGCACTTTCCTCTCTGTATTCCCCTCACTTCCCTTAATGTATTCCACTTCCCTCTCTGTATTCTTCTCACTTCCCTTTCTATATCCTTTTACGTCCCTCTCCTTGTTCCTCTCCCTCCCCTCTCTGTATTCCTCTTACTTCCCTCTCCATGTTCCTTTCACTTCTCTCTCTGTATTCCTCTCACTTCCCACTTTCTGTCACTTCCCTGTCTGTATAAGTGAGTCCTATTGTGTACATATGTCCATTAGGAAAGTATTAGGCCCCGCCTCTTTATCTGCTATGGGGGAGGAGATGTAGAAGGTGTTGGGACTCACCTGGATGCCGTTCCGCTCTCTCACAGCCGCTCTCATGGCAGTTGACACCTGACAGCCGGGCAAGTGATATTCTAACATGGGGAGACACAGACACTCCCCAAAATCACTGACCGTCTTGCACTGGAAACATGGGAAACACCAGAAAGCACAACAGCCTGGGGGAGGGGAAAGTTCCTGTGATTATTATTATTATTATCCTTTATTTATATTGTGCTGAAATGGGAAGACTGACAATGCGGAACATGAGAAATTAATGGGGGTGTGGACATGAGTTGGGGTGTTAAGGAGATGTGCTGGGAGGGATCAAATGCTCAGCGTGTGGGGAACACGTATGAGACACACAAACACACACACATATTTTATAAAACAATTGGCCTATTGATTTCAGACAAGAGAGGCTGCAGTGCATTATGGATATAGTTGGGGTGAGAGTGGATTTGCTGCAGGGGGAGGAGCAGCAGTAGGAGGGGCTTATCTTGGCACTTACAGATTTCCATATCATCTAAACAAGAGCAGACGCCACTCTTCCACTGTGTCCCTTGGACAATAGTCACCTGCTGCGTTGCCACGGCCATGGCTGCTGACTGTTACCCTGCGGGGGGTAAATACAGACATTATGGTGGTGCAAATAATAACAGCACAGCATGAGCAAAAAGATAAATTGGTTTTATCCCCACCCCCACTCCATGTGCAGCAATGGGAGAACCTGCAAAGAGAGACTATAATGTGGGAGGTACCATGAACAGAGAAAAAGAATAAAAAATATTTTTTTAAATATTTAAATAGTAAAAAAATGAAACAGGAAGGGGGGGTCAGCTGGTTGATGAGAACAGAGAAAAAGCAGAGTTTCTGAACTCATATTTTCCATCTTTCTACACAAATGAGGAACCAGTAAATGAAGGTTTCCTTCTTAATATTCCCAATTCCAGTAATACAACTAATGATTCATGGTTCACACATGAGGAAATTCAAGAGAGACTGGAACATGTTAAGATAAACAAAAGTCTGGGCCGGATGGTATTCATCCCAGGGTAATTAGCAAGCTTAGCTCTGTGATTGGCAAACCTCTTTACTTCATTAAGATCTGGCATGGTGCAAAGAGACTGCAGAATGTGGTGCCTCTATTCAAAAACTTATCCCGTTCTCAGCCTGGAAACCATAGGGCAGTTAGTCTGACATCAGTGGTCGGAAAGCTTTTGGAAAGGGTAATAAGGGATAAGATACTTGAATTGTTTGCAAACTAAAAAATTAAGAGTGTGTGCCAGCATGGTGTTCTAGATCTTGCTATATTAATTGAATTGACTTCAATAAGGAGGTGAGCAGAAACCTAGACTCTGGGATGGCAGTGGATGTGATTTACTTAGATTTTGCTAAAGCATTTGATACAGTGTCACACAGAAGGTTACTGGTTAAATGAAGTAATGTTGGCCTGGAACATAGTATTTGTACCTGGATAGAGAACTGGCTAAAAGATAGACTACAAAGAGTGGTGGTAAATGGAACATTTTCTAATTGGACCAGTGTTGTTAGTGGAGTACCGCAGGGGTCTGTACTAGGTCCCTTGCTTTTCAACTTGTTTATTAATGACCTGGAGGTGGGCATTGAAAGTACTGTTTCTATTTGTGCAGATGAGACTAAATTGTGCAGAACTATAGGTTCCATGCAGGATGCTGCCACTTTGCAGAGTGATCTGTCTAAACTGGAAAACTGGGCAGCAAACTGGAAAATGAGCTTCAATGTTGATAAATGCTGGTTATGCACTTTGGCAAAAATAATATAAATGCAAGTTCTACACTAAATGACTTATCAACATTCACGTTTTTCCCACAATTCCCATTTTTCATGCTAAAATCCCTGAATTGAAATGATCCTCTCACAATGTCGAATGTACAATATTTCTAGAAGGCAAAATAAAGAAAACATTTGAATATAAAACTTCATTTAAGTTCATGGCAAAGTCAATAGCAGCAAAAGTGTTAGTGTTGGAACAATTCAGATTCATTTCAGTATTTAACACATGGAAAATGAGAAATAGAGAACAAATTTGAGGAATTTCAGATGTTTTTATTATTTATTCAGTCTAATCATTAACCATTGGTTTATTTACTACATATTTAATGAACAGGAAAATATTAAACCTTCTAAAAACTTCAACTTTTATTCAAAGTAGAAAAATACGTTGAACGTTCCACCATTTCAGAATTTGGAAAATATCCCCTCAAATAGCCATGTCAGCAGGTGTCCTGAACTGAGACGGGTTCACAACATTCACAGTATCGACATTTACAGGGGAGCAAGGCACTCGGGGTGAGACTTGGGGGACAGTATATAGAGACAGTTACAGGGGAGCAAGGCACTCGGGGTGAGACTTGGGGGGACAGTATATAGAGACAGTTACAGGGGAGCAAGGCACTCGGGGTGAGACTTGGGGGGACAGTATATAGAGACAGTTACAGGGGAGCAAGTCACTCGGGGTAAGGTGAGACTTGGGGGGACAGTATATAGAGACAGTTACAGGGGAGCAAGTCACTCGGGGTGAGGTGAGACTTGGGGGGACAGTATATAGAGACAGTTACAGGGGAGCAAGTCACTCGGGGTGAGGTGAGACTTGGGGGGACAGTATATAGAGACAGTTACAGGGGAGCAAGTCACTCAGGGGTAAGGTGAGACTTGGGGGGACAGTATATAGAGACAGTTACAGGGGAGCAAGGCACTCGGGGTGAGACTTGGGGGGACAGTATATAGAGACAGTTACAGGGGAGCAAGTCACTCGGGGTAAGGTGAGACTTGGGGGGACAGTATATAGAGACAGTTACAGGGGAGCAAGTCACTCAGGGGTAAGGTGAGACTTGGGGGGACAGTATATAGAGACATTTACAGGGGAGCAAGTCACTCGGGGTGAGACTTGGGGGGACAGTATATAGAGACAGTTACAGGGGAGCAAGTCACTCGGGGTGAGGTGAGACTTGGGGGGACAGTATATAGAGACAGTTACAGGGGAGCAAGTCACTCAGGGGTAAGGTGAGACTTGGGGGGACAGTATATAGAGACAGTTACAGGGGAGCAAGTCACTCGGGGGTGAGGTGAGACTTGGGGGGACAGTATATAGAGACAGTTACACGGGAGCAAGTCACTCGGGGTGAGACTTGGGGGGACAGTATATAGAGACAGTTACAGGGGAGCAAGTCACTCGGGGTGAGGTGAGACTTGGGGGGACAGTATATAGAGACAGTTACAGGGGAGCAAGTCACTCGGGGGTAAGGTGAGACTTGGGGGGACAGTACATAGAGACAGTTACATGGGAGCAAGTCACTCGGGGTGAGACTTGGGGGACAGTATATAGAGACAGTTACAGGGGAGCAAGTCACTCGGGGTGAGACTTGGGGGACAGTATATAGAGACAGTTACAGGGGAGCAAGTCACTCGGGGTGAGACTTGGGGGACAGTATATAGAGACAGTTACAGGGGAGCAAGTCACTCGGGGTGAGACTTGGGGGGACAGTATATAGAGACATTTACAGGGGAGCAAGTCACTCAAGGTGAGACTTGGGGGAACAGTATATAGAGACATTTACAGGGGAGCAAGTCACTCAAGGTGAGACTTGGGGGAACAGTATATAGAGACATTTACAGGGGAGCAAGTCACTCGGGGTGAGACTTGGGGGACAGTATATAGAGACAAAGCAATAGGAAATGTTGGGGTTAACCATTTGAGGAGCAGAGAGAGTTAAATGAGCAGTGTGACTTACCGGTGCAGGAGAGATGAGTGTGAGTGAGTGAGTGAGTGACTGTATCAGTCAGTGGAATATGGAAATGTTGTGGCCACAATATCCGGGGGGGGCAGAAGTGTTGGGGCTCGATTACACAAAAAAAAGCCACAGAACAAATAGGAGGATGGGAAATTAATGTCACAGTTTAACTGCTGAAATCTATTAAAGGTTCTTTAACTTTAGGTTAAAGGGATACTGTCATAGGAAAAAAAAATGTTCTCAAAATGAATCAGTTAATAGTGCTGCTCCAGCAGAATTCTGCACTGAAATCCATTTCTCAAAAGAGCAAACTGATTTTTTATATTCAATTTTGAAATCTGACATGGGGCTAGACATATTGTTAGTTTTCCAGGTGCCCCCAGTCATGTGACTTGTGCTCTGATAAACTTCAAACGCTCTTTACTGCTGTACTGCAAGTTGGACTGATATCACCCCCTCCCTTCCCCCCCCAGCAGCCAAACAACAGAACAATTGGAAGGTAACCAGATAGCAGCTCCCTAACACAAGATAACAGCTGCCTGGTAGATCTAAGAACAACACTCAATAGTAAAATCCAGGTCCCACTGAGACACATTCAGTTACATTGAGAAGGAAAAACAGCAGCCTGCCAGAAAGCATTTCTCTCCTAAAGTGCAGGCACAAGTCACATGACCTGGGGCAGCTGGGAAATTGACAATATGTCTAGCCCCATGTCAGATTTCAAAATTGAATATATAAAAATCTGTTTGCTCTTTTGAGAAATGGATTTCAGTGCAGAATTCTGCTGGAGCAGCACTATTAACTGATGTGTTTTGAAAAAACATGTTTTCCGATGACAGTATCCCTTTAACTTTAAGCATCTTATAGAATAGATAGTTCTAATCAACCTTTCAATTGGTCTTCATATGTTTCTCATTTTCTTGTTTTTAAATTATTTGCCTTCTTCTTCTTCTGACTCTTTCCAGCTTTCAAATGGGGGTCACTGACCCCATCTAAAAAACAAACGCTCTGTAAGGCTACAAATGTATTGTTATTGCTACTTTTTATTTCTCACGTTTCTATTCAGGCCTCTCCTATTCATATTCCAGTCTCTAATTCAAATTAGGGATGCACCGAATCCACTTTTTTGGATTCGGGCGAACCCCCGAATCCTTCACGAAGGATTCGGCCGAATACCGAACCGAATCCGAACCCTAATTTGCATATGCAAATTAGGGGTGGGAAGGGGAAAACATTTTTTACTTCCTTGTTTTCTGACAAAAAGTTACGCAATTCCCCTCCCTGCCCCTAATTTGCATATGCAAATTAGGATTCGGATTTGGTTAGGCGGGCAGAAGGATTCGACCGAATCCGAATCCTGCTGAAAAAGGCCGAATCCTGGCCGAATCCCGAACCGAATCCTGGATTCGGTGCATCCCTAATTCAAATCAATGCATGGTTGCTAGGGGAATTCGGACCCTAGCAACCAGACTGCTGAAAGTGCAAACTGGAGAGGTGCTGAATAAAAATCTAAATAACTCAAAAGCCACAAATAATAAAAAATGAAAACCAATTGCAAATTGTCTCAGAATATCCCTCTCTACATCATACAAACAGTTAATTTAAAGGTGAACAACCCCTTTAATGGCACATAGAGAAGAGCAATTGTGCCCCTTGGTACCTTTAATTATGCTCTGGGCACAGCCAGAAGGACTGACACAAATAAAAACAACAAATAGGATTTTATGGGCCCTTTATATGATCATCCGGGGAGTTTCTTGGTTGAACCCCACTACTCCCTGCCCAGCGGTGCCCTAATTGTGCCCAGTTATAAATATGTATCTGCTAAATGCTGGTGTCACAGCCTCCAGTCAGAAAGCGACTCCTGCACATTGTAGCGCTGGGTGTTTAGGTGCCAGTGCAGTGGCTCAGGATGTGGTTGGAGAGGGGGATGGGGGAGGTCAGTAGAGCTGGTGAGGGGGGGGGGCACCTTATAATGATTCCCCTGCAGCCGCTGTAGTCAGAACAGACAGTGCAAAAAAGTCTGACTCCCGGTGGGCCTATAAGTGTGCAAGCATTATAGACAATATAGAGACTATTTGTTCCGCCAGACTCGTGTTTATGTGACAGTTTCTCACCTGCCCTAGGTTTTTTATAGGTGGGACACAAGGAGGTTTGGGGGGTTTAATCTGCCCTTTCCACTTTCACATTTACAAAATCCCCCATTAAAATCATAACTCCGCCTTGTAATATCATTGCCCCTCCCATTTATATCAGTGCCTGCCCCCTCACAGACATGTGATCTACAGCAACAAATAGCTATTGTGGGTGCAGTGTGGCTTGAACAGGTTTATTTATTAACAGGTTGAGCTCACAGGTTTATTTTGCATCACATTGGTATTTGGGGTGCACCCTGGAACCCTAGTGTAAGGTGAATCTGGCGCATGTGCAGCTTGTGATGCACTGGTCCATATAAAGTGCTGGTAAGTCCAGTTGAAATAGTCGCCGACCCCTTGCTGTCACCGGGCCTCCGTGCATGTGCCTCGTTGCACCTCTTCCCAAATCTTCACCAGGGTCTCGGGCCACACCCTGTGCACCACCAGGGCTCCCTGAAACTGGCAAATGTTGTACTTCAATCCAAATACATGAAATCGGGGTTCATGGCGGAAGGTGAGATTAGCAGCCAGTGCCAGGAACCCTAAATACACATCATCCAATGGGAACACAGGCAGAGTCTGAGACGCCACATAGAGGGGCCCCACTGCACCCCCAGGGATCAGAAACCCCCCCCCAGAAAGGAAGAAGGGGTATTTGGGATTGGGGAACAAGGCATGTGACACCTTATATTTAATATGCCGGCGCATTACCAGCGAGTGGCGCTGGAGGGACCCATGGAGCACGTGGGGGGAGGAGCCATGTTCCCCAATGTAGCGCACCAATCCCTGAGGATTCACATATTCATCATCATCCCCTGCGGAAACACAGAAATAGGGTAAAATACTGAAATCCAGGAAATAATGTAGAACATTCAGTGCAATGAAAAGTGCCCTATAGCCTCAATCTTTAACTTTAGTTTTACTCAAAACTACCCAACTGCCCCACATCCAATGTGTCCACATTCTTACTGCCCAACTGCCCTACAGCCCCATTGCACAACTGCCTCACAGCCCATTGCCCCATAACTAGACTGGATGAGTAGGAAATATTAGCTACAAGAAAAGACCATTTTCAAATCTCTTTGTGGCTATAATTGCAGCTGAATTATACACGAGACTCCTGCTCAGGGACATCTCAGTTTAAAGAGGTCTGACCTGAGCACAGAAACACAAGATCACAGTCATGTTATTGTAGTAAATCCTACAGCTACCTCTTTAAGCACTTCTCAGAATTTTTTGGATGCCGAATCTTGTATAAATGCACCAGAGACAGTCAGGTTATGGGATTCCCAAGAGAGGGGGGGGGGGAATGAGTGATTCATTGGTGGGGAGGAAAGGAGATTGTACCATCAGCTTAGGAAGAGTTTCTTTACTGTAAGGACAGTCAGGTTATGGGATTCCCTACCAAGAGAGGTGGAATGAGTGATTCATTGGTGGGGAGGGAAGGAGATCTCACCATCAGCATAGGAAGGGGTTCTTTACTGTAAGGACAGTCAGGTTATGGGATTCCCTACCAAGAGAGGGGGAATGAGTGATTCATTGGTGGGGAGGAAAGGAGATCTCACCATCAGCATAGGAAGGGGTTCTTTACTGTAAGGACAGTCAGGTTATGGGATTCCCTACCAAGAGAGGGGAATGAGTGATTCATTGGTGGGGAGGAAAGGAGATCTCACCATCAGCATAGGAAGGGGTTCTTTACTTTAAGGACAGTCAGGTTATGGGATTCCCTACCAAGAGAGGGGGAATGAGTGATTCATTGGTGGGGAGGAAAGGAGATCTCACCATCAGCATAGGAAGGGGTTCTTTACTGTAAGGACAGTCAGGTTATGGGATTCCCTACCAAGAGAGGGGGAATGAGTGATTCATTGGTGGGGAGGGAAGGAGATCTCACCATCAGCATAGGAAGGGGTTCTTTACTGTAAGGACAGTCAGGTTATGGGATTCCCTACCAAGAGAGGGGGAATGAGTGATTCATTGGTGGGGAGGAAAGGAGATCTCACCATCAGCATAGGAAGGGGTTCTTTACTGTAAGGACAGTCAGGTTATGGGATTCCCTACCAAGAGAGGGGAATGAGTGATTCATTGGTGGGGAGGAAAGGAGATCTCACCATCAGCATAGGAAGGGGTTCTTTACTTTAAGGACAGTCAGGTTATGGGATTCCCTACCAAGAGAGGGGGAATGAGTGATTCATTGGTGGGGAGGAAAGGAGATCTCACCATCAGCATAGGAAGGGGTTCTTTACTGTAAGGACAGTCAGGTTATGGGATTCCCTACCAAGAGAGGGGAATGAGTGATTCATTGGTGGGGAGAAAAGGAGATCTCACCATCAGCATAGGAAGGGGTTCTTTACTGTAAGGGCAGTCAGGTTATAGGATTCCCTACCAAGAGAGGGGAATGAGTGATTCATTGGTGGGGAGGAAAGGAGATCTCACCATCAGTATAGGAAGGGGTTCTTTACTGTAAGGACAGTCAGGTTATGGGATTCCCTACCAAGAGAGGGGAATGAGTGATTCATTGGTGGGAGGAAAGGAGATCTCACCATCAGCATAGGAAGGGGTTCTTTACTGTAAGGACAGTCAGGTTATGGGATTCCCTACCAAGAGAGGGGGAATGAGTGATTCATTGGTGGGGAGGAAAGGAGATCTCACCATCAGCATAGGAAGGGGTTCTTTACTGTAAGGGCAGTCAGGTTATGGGATTCCCTACCAAGAGAGGGGGGAATGAGTGATTCATTGGTGGGGAGAAAAGGAGATCTCACCATCAGCATAGGAAGGGGTTCTTTACTGTAAGGACAGTCAGGTTATGGGATTCCCTACCAAGAGAGGGGGAATGAGTGATTCATTGGTGGGGAGGAAAGGAGATCTCACCATCAGCATAGGAAGGGGTTCTTTACTGTAAGGACAGTCAGGTTATGGGATTCCCTACCAAGAGAGGGGGAATGAGTGATTCATTGGTGGGGAGGAAAGGAGATCTCACCATCAGCATAGGAAGGGGTTCTTTACTGTAAGGACAGTCAGGTTATGGGATTCCCTACCAAGAGAGGGGGAATGAGTGATTCATTGGTGGGGAGGAAAGGAGATCTCACCATCAGCATAGGAAGGGGTTCTTTACTGTAAGGACAGTCAGGTTATGGGATTCCCTACCAAGAGAGGGGGAATGAGTGATTCATTGGTGGGGAGGAAAGGAGATCTCACCATCAGCATAGGAAGGGGTTCTTTACTGTAAGGACAGTCAGGTTATGGGATTCCCTACCAAGAGAGGGGGAATGAGTGATTCATTGGTGGGGAGGAAAGGAGATCTCACCATCAGCATAGGAAGGGGTTCTTTACTGTAAGGACAGTCAGGTTATGGGATTCCCTACCAAGAGAGGGGAATGAGTGATTCATTGGTGGGGAGGAAAGGAGATCTCACCATCAGTATAGGAAGGGGTTCTTTACTGTAAGGACAGTCAGGTTATGGGATTCCCTACCAAGAGAGGGGAATGAGTGATTCATTGGTGGGGAGGAAAGGAGATCTCACCATCAGCATAGGAAGGGGTTCGTTACTGTAAGGGCAGTCAGGTTATGGGATTCACTACCTAATAGAGGAGGTATTTCCAGTGCAGGGGAGGAGCTTACAACACAGAGCTAAAATTTCGGCAATATATAGTTGAACTGACCTTTGAATATAAATGTCACACGGTGGAGCTGGTGATGGAGCCACTCCAGAAAGCATCGCTCTTTCAGGGAAAGGTTGTGATGTCCTTCATTAAAGTCCCACTGTAGGATGTCCCCAAACACCTGGTTCTCCACCTGTACCAGTTCCATCTGCCCACGCACCGGGGCCATCGCCAACAGGAACAGATGTTTGACCCTGTAGCCCCCAATCACTGTTTCTCTGGCCCACGTCCGTCTCAGGGCTTGTCGCCTTATGCCCGAGCCTGGGTGGGATTTGATGGCCAGGAGGAGAAGCTTCTCAGATGTCTCCATGTGCTGCACCCCCCATGGTGCCAGGGTGACAGAGCAGTTGTAATTCTGCAGATGAGGGAACTCAACCTGGAACTGGGAATGGTTGAGCTGGTAAGAGAACTGTCCATCAAAAAGGGTCACTGACCCCCTCACAAGGGACGCTGTAGGGCCAACTTCTGTTTGAGAATTCAGAGAACGACACAAATGTTTAATTATTAATAAAATGAAAAATATCACAAAGAGGTAGAGGGTGATGTGGAGCCGATTCAGTCGGTGGCACCTCATGGTGACCTGGAGATACAGAGGAGCAGGGCAATAAAATAGAAATATATCATCATTGCATGGAAGGCTGGATTTGGGTGAGGGTTAGTTTGGGTGAGTTTGGGTACAGGTGGGTTTGGGTGAGAGTTGGTTTACGTGAGGGGGGTTGGGGTGAGGGTGGGTAAGAGCTGATATAACAATCCTATGTCATTATGATGTCACACATGTGATGCTTGTGCCTTAAACTGTGTCACTCCAGAACCTCACAAACCCCTCACTGTAATGTGGGTCAGTGGTACAACTATCAGCAACTGCAGAGGGACCCGAAATGCCCATATCCACCTGCCACCCACCCTCCTGCCTGGAGCCAATCTCTCTCTCTCTCTCTCTCTCTCTCTGATCCATTTGCTCGAGGGACGGGAGGGGCCATGGCACCCGGGTCCAGGTTTTCTCATATCCAGAATTGGGGTAAGACTTGTCCCTAATCCAACAACTTGTATTTACGGTTAGTGAGTCCTGGGAGTTTCTACTGAGCATCTATAGATAACGGATTTATACCCCATTTCTCTCCTACCCCCTTATATATTTATATATAGTGATCATATCCCCTTATATATTTATATATAGTGATCATATCCCCCTTATATATTTATATATAGTGATCATATCCCCCTTATATATTTATATATAGTAATCATATCCCCTTATATATTTATATATAGTGATCATATCCCCTTATATATTTATATATAGTGATCATATCCCCCTTATATATTTATATATAGTGATCATATCCCCCTTATATATTTATATATAGTGATCATATCCCCCTTATATATTTATATATAGTGATCATATCCCCCTTATATATTTATATATAGTGATCATATCCCCCTTATATATTTATATATAGTGATCATATCCCCTTATATATTTATATATAGTGATCATATCCCCTTATATATTTATATATAGTGATCATATCCCCTTATATATTTATATATAGTGATCATATCCCCTTATATATTTATATATAGTGATCATATCCCCTTATATATTTATATATAGTGATCATATCCCCTTATATATTTATATATAGTGATCATATCCCCTTATATATTTATATATAGTGATCATATCCCCCTTATATATTTATATATAGTGATCATATCCCCTTATATATTTATATATAGTGATCATATCCCCTTATATATTTATATATAGTGATCATATCCCCCTTATATATTTATATATAGTGATCATATCCCCTTATATATTTATATATAGTGATCATATCCCCTTATATATTTATATATAGTGATCATATCCCCTTATATATTTATATATAGTGATCATATCCCCTTATATATTTATATATAGTAATCATATCCCCCTTATATATTTATATATAGTGATCATATCCCCTTATATATTTATATATAGTGATCATATCCCCTTATATATTTATATATAGTGATCATATCCCCCTTATATATTTATATATAGTGATCATATCCCCTTATATATTTATATATACTGATCATATCCCCTTATATATTTATATATAGTGATCATATCCCCCTTATTTAAGTATAGGTGATATTTAAGTATATTTAATGTGTAAAAATGTGTTACAGAAGATACATACAAATTATCAGATATTTAGAAAGTCAAATACTCTATTGACAGCCTACCAAAATAATACAAAAATCTATGTATGTATCAATATGTTGTGTGAGAGTCAGTGTGTGTCTGTGTGAGAGAGAAAACTTCTCTTAGTCCAGGGATATATGGAAAACCTATGAGATACCCCTCCCCCAGCCTTCCCATAAGACATTCCATATGTTTCCTGTAACCTAATCCCATTCTAGATGAAACATATTCAAACGTAATCAATACTTGAATATAACAATTTTCCAATACCCAATATTTAACAAGGCCACTTGTGATCTTCACTTCAGGAAGAGGGTGGGATAGTAAAGGCTGCACTTGGGCCCTGCACCCGGGAGCTCCAATACTGGCAATTACTGGCAATTACTGGCAATTACTGGCAATTACTGGCAATTACTGGCAATTACTGCTTTATCCAGGAGCTGCACTGATCCCAAACTCTTATTATATTCAATGTAAAAAAACAAGAAGCAAAAGTAGGGATATAACAGGAGCACTAATACCTGTATTGTCGGAAAATGTAAATGTATATATGTGGGACTGGGAGGCTTGCTGGATATCCCCCAGTATGTTACCTATGGACCAAATCATATAGGAGAGGGGAGAAGGGAAACGGGGTTAGACAGAGAAATGGGGGAGAGGAGAAATATAGAAATATACCAGAAATACTTTTTATTGCCTGTAATAACAACTCACTCTGCACTGGGACATCCTACTTTGTATAACTCAGCCTGCAGACTTGTGTCTTTATATGGTCACAGACCCCTCAGTGACTTCTAATATCCTTATCATTTACAGTAGGGGGTACATTATCCCTTATAATACATGAGTGATACTCAGAGTTCCCTGTATAACTCAGCCTGCAGACTTGTGTCTTTATATGGTCACAGACCCCTCAGTGACTTCTAATATCCTTATCATTTACAGTAGGGGGTACATTATCCCTTGTAATACATGAGTGATACTCAGAGTTCCCTGTATAACTCAGCCTGCAGCCTTGTGCCTTTATATGGTCACAGAACAACCCCTCAGTGACTTCTAATATCCTTATCATTTACAGTAGGGGGTACATTATCCCTTATAATACATGAGTGATACTCAGAGTTCCCTGTATAACTCAGCCTGCAGCCTTGTGTCTTTATATGGTCACAGAACAACCCCTCAGTGACTTCTAATATCCTTATCATTTACAGTAGGGGTTACATGATCCCTTATAATACATGAGTGATACTCGGAGTTCCCTGTATAACTCAGCCTGCCTGCTCACTAATTGAACCCAACACTACTACTATTTGGTTTCTATGACTCTACTACACCTACTAGTAAATTATTTGCCACATGGAACTAGAATTTGTACAAAAACCAGCGATTGATCAAGTTAGTGATGTGACACTGCTATTATTCCGAACACAACTGTGTATACAGTCATATGAAAAAGTTTGGGAACCCCTCTGAGCCTGCATAATAATTGACTCCACTTTCAATAAAAAAGATAACAGTGATATGTCTTTCATTTCCCTGGAACATGTGAGTACTGGTGTGTTTTTTGGTTAAGTAATAATGAAACAGTATTCAGTTGTATTAAATACAATCAAATGTGAAAAACTGGCTGTGCAAAAATTTGGGTACCCTTGTAATTTTGCTAATTTGAATGCATGTAACTGCTCAATACTGATTACTGGCAACACCAAATTGGTTGGATTAGCTGGTTAAGCCTTGAACTTCATAGGCAGGTGTGTCCAATCATGAGAAACGGTATTTAAGGTGACCAATTGCAAGTTGTGCTTGTGTTTGACTCTCCTCTGAAGAGTGACAGCATGGGATCCTCAAAGCAACTCTCAAAAGATCTGAAAACAAAGATTGTTCAGTATCAGGGTTTAGGGGAAGGCTACAAAAAGCATCTCAGAGTTTTATTAAACTGTCAGTTCCAACTGTAAGGAATGTAATGAGGAAATGGAAGGCCACAGGCACAGTTGCTGTAAAACCCAGGTCTGACAGGCCAAGAAAAATACAGGGGGGACATATGCGGAGGATTGTGAGAATGTTACAGACAAGCCAAAGATCATCTCCAAAGACCTGCAAGAACATCTTGCTGCAGATGCAGGTGTATCTGTACATCGTTCTACAATTCAGCACAATTTGCACAAAGAACATGTGTATGGCAGGGGCATGAGAAGCCCTTTCTGCACTCACACAAACACACTCGCTTGTTCTATGGAAAAGCTCATTGAGACAAGACACAGGCATTTTGGGACAAAGAGCTTTGGACTGAGGAGACAAAAATTGACTTATTTGCTCATAACAAAAAGCAGAAGAAGAACACGACATTCCAAGAAAAACACCTGCTACCGACTGTCACATTTGGTGGAGGTCCCATCATGCTGTGGGGCTGTGTGGCTAGTTCAGGGGCGGTGTGGCTAGTTCAGGGGCTGTGTGGCTAGTTCAGGGACTGTGTGGCTAGTTCAGGGGCTGTGGGGCTAGTTCAGGGGCTGTGGGGCTAGTTCAGGGGCTGTGTGGCTAGTTCAGGGGCTGTGGGGCTAGTTCAGGGGCTGTGGGGCTAGTTCAGGGGCTGTGTGGCTAGTTCAGGGGCTGTGGGGCTAGTTCAGGGGCTGTGTGGCTAGTTCAGGGGCTGTGTGGCTAGTTCAGGGGCTGTGTGGCTAGTTCAGGGGCTGTGGGGCTAGTTCGGGGACTGTGTGGCTAGTTCAGGGGCTGTGTGACTAGTTCAGGGGCTGTGTGGCTAGTTCAGGGGCTGTGTGGCTAGTTCAGGGACTGTGTGGCTAGTTCAGGGGCTGTGTGGCTAGTTCAGGGGCTGTGTGGCTAGTTCAGGGACTACTGGGGCCCTTGTTAAAGTCCAGGGTCGGATGAATTCAACCCAATATGAACAAATTGTTCAGGATAATGTTCAAGCATCAGTCACAAAGTGTAAGTTCCGCTGCAGGGGTCGGATATTCCAACAAGACAATGACCCTAAACTCACTTGGAAATCTACAAAGACATTTATGCAGAGGGACAAGTCCAATATTCTGGAGTCCCCCGACTTGAATATGATGGAAAATCTATGGGATGATGTGAAGCAGACTGTCCATGCTCGGCAGCCATCACATTTAACTTAACTGGAGAGATTTTGTTGGACCAATGGTCACAAATAGCCACATCCACAATCCAGACACTCATCAAAGTCTATAGGAGGCGTCTAGAGGCTGTTACATTTGTAACTAAGTATTGATGGAATATCTCTGTTGGGTGCCCACATTTATGCACCTGTCTCATTTAGTTCTGATGCATATTGTATATTTTCTGTTAATCCAATAAACTTGATGTCACTGCTGAAATACTACTGTTTCCATAAGGCAAGTTATATATTAATAGGAAGTTGCTACTTTGGAAGCTCAGCCAATGATAAACAAAACTCCAAAGAATTTCATATGACTGTACATAGTGAATATAATTGTCATTATTCATCCAGCACTGAATACAATAGGCCCATAAACATTGTGTCTGTATATGAGCAGCACTTAGTACTGTATTCAATACCAGGGAGAGTAAGTGACCCACAAAGCTTGTGTGTGCCATGCAATTAATACAGATAGAGCCAGGCATTACCTATACATTGCAGCAGGTAGACTCACACTATTCAGTACCCAGCAGTACTACTGGAGCAACATATAGAGCAAATAGAGAGAATATACTCACATGAGCGGCTTTACACACAGCTGTTCTCCCACACACCAAAACAGTTTTTCCCCTCCCTTCCTCTCTCTTGCAAAACAGGAAACTGCAGCCCTAGAGAAACCTTCAAAAGAAAACTCAAAGGCACAAGAGCTAGCGCTCAGCAAGCAGCCTGGTGTGTATGCCCAAATGCCCGAGCGTGCCAGCTTAAGTGCATTTATATAGGAGGCAAAACAAAATGGGCAGATAACATTAGACTTTATCAGATCACAAAAAGTCAGCGACTCAAGCAGTAGGTGGGGCTAAAACACTAACAGCATCTTGCAGGGGGAGGAGACTAGTACACTCAGGGGAGGAGCAGGGAGTCAACACAAGCAGTAGGTCTAAACTCAATGGCAGTTTTCAGGGGAGGGGAAGGGCGTTTATAATGCAACAGTAGTTGGGACAAGAACTGGCAGTTTAGGGGGGATGAGGAAGTATGTCACTGAAGCAGTGGGTGGGTTTAGAATACATCTTAGCTGCATCAAAACGACCCCCAGAAATTAGAGAGAATTCATTTGGATAGGAAGGCTGATCATAATAAAATCATTCAAAATAAATAACGAAGACGTTCCATGAAGACCACTGGGCTGCTGTACAGAAAACAAAGGAAAATGTGCGTCATGGATACAACGAACAGAGGGGAAGGTCATTGACTGAGGCACCTTCACTTTCCTCCTCAGTCACATCCAGGCACATCATGCTCAACAATCACTCCACCGCTTTATTCTTTTTATTGAGAGTCCAAATCTTACATATTAAAAAAAAAAAGCACTTAAAAGAGAAAAGCAATCCAGATAAAAGGACGTAACAGTCACGAGAAGATCATTTCTAACCGTTCCATTGGCGCGGCACAATGTCCAAGGCAATTCCCAAAGCAACGGCTAAAGTGCAACTCCAGCAGGAGAGCGGCTCTTTGGGAGGGAGAATAAGGACCAATGAGGAACTTTCTTTTGGCCACAATGGAGAAGCCCAAGGGAGAAGCCCAAGGGAGAAGCTGGTCTGTGCCCCTGGGAGGGAGAAGGTACTGGAAGATCAAGTGGATATAAAGGAACCTATACTGTGTGTGTGTGTGAGAGAGAGGGAGGGGGCTTTTATATATGTTTTATATTACTTAATAAATATATAGCTCCATAGTGATCCTCCTTATATGGAAACAGCCCATTAATGGTAAGCTCTTTCTGTCCCAGCTGCATAATGTACACACAGGCAAGATACACCAGCAATGGAGCGGCGGTGAGTTTTCTATAAAATAACTGTGAGGCTGCGAGGAATGAAAAATACTGATATTACTGAATAACTAAGTGTCTGAAATAGAAAACACTTGGCATTTCTCATTCTGGAACCTTGTTAGAAGGGTCTGACAGCAGAACAGATTTAAGTGATCTGGGGAAGGTGAGGGAGGGCTGACACAAAGCCCATGAGCAGAATACATTCAATTACGATTATTTAGTGCAACTGAATCTATGTAAAAAAAAGAAAAAGTAAAAATATACAGGAGCTCCAAAGGATCCTGGGAATGTGATGAGCGTGAAAGCAACAGTGAGTGCAAGTGCAAAAGTTACCAAACCCCAAGGTGAGCGCAGGCAACACAATGTGAGAAATTGAAAAGAAAACCTTGGCACCGACGGGTGGAGTGTGAGCTGGAAAAGGATTCCAGGGATGGTTCTGGAGAAGAAGTGTCAGCACATGGGTTCAATGTAAGAAGCAGCGGAGGAATATTAGTGGTTATTAATGCCCTAGAGGAGTGCCATCTGCAAAACAAGAGAGAAGCCCGGGGGTTACTGAGATTAGTCAGGACTAACTGCTATTATAAACAAGTATCTAGAAGTCTGAGTGCCGCAGAAATCTCCGTTAGAGCTCGGTGCAGGTGACGGGAGTCAGGCCATGAATAAGTAACGTAGGGCCCAGTCCTGATGTGAGGGTGTCCAGTTCCTCCAGGTAACGTTCATGCAGAGAGGAGTCAGCGGGGGGTCGGGGGAGATAAAGAAATCGCACTGCTGTCTCCGTCCCCCCTTCCTCAGTCACAGCACTGTTGGCAGCATTAAGGTATTCGCTTGAGATGGGCTCACGGTTCAGACCCTGCTCTCCACTATTTTGTACACGAAATGCCGCAACCCTGTCCCAGGCCACCACACGGATCAAGGCTCTGATTCTCAGCTTATTCAACAGCTCCCTGAACTTTGCCTCCGCCGCTAGCCAGCCACTAGCCCCATCACTGCCTCCCCTGGACTCTACACAGAGGAAGACTCGCAGCTGATATCGGCGCCAGGAGGCGGCCATGTTCAGAATACATGCCATTTGTAAAAGGAAAAGGCTACAGACATCAACATAGGCTGAAGCTTGGGGCCGTAGGAGGTCCAAGGGCCACACATCAATGTATGTGGCTGGGCTGGAGCTGAATAACAGAGGGAAATTCCGAGCTAAAACAATGTTCTTGTGCATCTTGAGTGCATCACAGATCATGGAGACATAGTCCTTGGCCGAGAGAAGGCGCGAGGTCTCGGGATCACGGACAGGGGGAAAATGAGCCTGCAAAGATGTCGCATCCACTCCAAATGGATCATCTTTAGGGGACAGGCCTGGGGTGAATAATTGGTCTTGTAGGAAGTAGTCATCTGGGCAAGCATCATCATAGAAGCCAAGGACCACTGTATTGGGCTTCATGCCACCTATATAAAAGATGGGAGGAAGAATTAATATAGGAGTGGAGTGCAGAGGGAAAAGGGAAGGTATTATGGCTGCAATAATAATGAGAATAGCGCTGTACAACTGGAACATGAGAAGGTCCAAATTTGACAGAGACATCAAATGACAGGGGCTGTGGCAATAGCAAGGGGGGCTGTGACCACAATACAATAGGGGTATTATAACAGGGGTGGGGGGATGAAGAACAGAATACTTACCCAGCCCAGTGATACGCAGAAGATGCTGAGTTCCTTGCCGGACATTGGGGCACAGAGTCAGATCCACAAAGGCTTTGACATTAAGTTTATCCACCAGACTGAGCCAAAAGCTGTAATGGGTCTGTACTGGGTCAGAGGGCAGTGAATCTGCAGAGAAGGACGGATAGTGACAATGCAGCAGCTAATGGGAAGAGTCAACCAGGGAAAGAGACAGCTTTAATCATATCAGGTATAGAAATCTCACCCAGATC
>CM076677.1:1140129-1192629 GCA_038501925.1 Xenopus petersii | reverse complement strand
GGCTGAGGGCATATGCCAGATAAAGATGAGGTGCACAAATGAGAGTGCGCTAATGTAAAGAAAAAGGTGCTTACCAAACAGATCATCCTTAGCTAAAGCGTGCAAGATGCGTGAGGCTCCGATGAGAGTACTCATAGAGGCAGAGAGAGACGTGGCATACACCCCAATCAGCACAAACGGGGGCCAGATGTTTATGGCCCGGAAGAAACCATAATCCTCCCTGAGCAGCGTCCTGCGCGCGGGGGGGGGGGGAGAACAATGGGAAAATCATTGGAAGTAATGAATGATGAGGAGAACAATCATGCAAAAGCAAAACAATCTCTTCATTCTTTCTGTTTCCTACTATACTGTATATATAATATAAGTGCTGCTCAAACTGCAACTCACAGCATACTCTGCTGTAGAAACGTTAAATGATGCTGGGTGACATAGTTCAGCACCATCAGTTATGAATGGTTAAAGCAACACTAGTGCCAGCGATTTCCTGTAAAGTGTCAGCTCTACCCACAAACAATAACCCCAGCACTAAAGTTCCAGAGCAGAAGATAATGGGACAGAGTGAAGAGCTAATAATGTACCAGGTATCTGTTGTACACAATCCCATGTTGCACCCTATACCCTGTAAGTGTTAATAACGGGGTGCAAAAGTGTGCCAAACTGCACTTAATGTTCCCAAACAAGAGTGCTACTTTTAATCTTAGCCCATGGGCTGTGGCCAGAGAAATAAACCTCAGTTCTAGAGGTGGCACTAAGGAAAAGCCATTTCAGCAGTGCATTATGGTCCATAACCCCCTGTTTTACCTGTCACAGGTGAGGGCAGTGAAGATAAAGAGTATCAGGTAGACAAAAAATGTGATAATAACAGCAATGATGGTTCCAATAGGGATGGAGCGACTGGGCTGTCTCAGCTCCCCTGTAAGAACATCAAGGAAAAGGAGAAACAAGGGAACACATCAGCAGTAGGAACATCCATCAAACTTCCAGAATCGGGGGAATCTTTAAGAAGTCTGTGCCTGCTTGTTAATAATAATAATAATAATAATAATAATAATAATAAAACCGTATGCCACGGTCATAGCAATTTTACCCAAGGGACCCCTGGCACAGAAAGGCTGACAATTAACTTAGAAAGCTGAACATGACAGCTGGACAGTTTATGTGAAAGTGTCATCAGAACTCTCATCTGCATATTGCTACATACTAGTACTATTCGTAGTGCTATACATAGTACTATACATCCTGCTATACATAGTACTATATTTATATAGCCGACACAACTCGTATATCGGTGTACGTTGCCTGGGTGCAAAAAGCCCAAAGGGTAAGTGTAGAGCAAAAACAAGGCTCGCACTCACAGATCTTATGAAGAAGGTACAGGTGTTTATTAGTCAAACAAACATCTAATGTTAGGTGTTTTTTTGACTAATAAACACCTGTACCATCTTCATAAGACCTGTGAGTGCGAGCCTCCTTATTGCTCTTTGATTATATATATATAGTGCTATACATAGTGCTACACATAGTGCTACACTACTATTGAGAACTTACCAGACAAGTTACAGCCAGCCATAATACCAGTGCAGCCATTAAACATCACAGCAAACACAGTGGCGAAGTTCATGAGGTTGCCGGTTGTATAATCCAGAGAATAATCAGCTAATGAGACGGGAAGAGAAACATATGAGTCACATGATCACCTGAAGAGGGTCTGAATGCCAACATTCTACAGGTTTTCATTTTCTTGCACTAGTATGAGATTATACACATATCCTTCAGCTGTGTGTGTGTAGGGAGGCAAACAGAGATTTGCTAGTGATTATTCATATTGCACAAGAACCATACTGTACAGGCTCCTCCCACTAAATCTCTGATGCGGTCTATGAAAACATAATGGCAGCCTCCGTAAGGAATAGCCAGGAAGCAATATGGCAGCCTCCATAAACAACAGCCAGGAAGCAATATGGCAGCCTCCGTAAGGAATGGCCAGGAAGCAATACGGCAGCCTCCGTAAGGAATAGCCAGGAAGCAATATGGCAGCCTCCATAAGCAATAGCCAGGAAGCAATATGGCAGCCTCCGTAAGGAATAGCCAGGAAGCAATATGGCAGCCTCCGTAAGGAATAGCCAGGAAGCAACATGGCAGATCCAAATGGGCAGTGACAGAGATAATGAGGGAGGAATAAGGAGAGGCTCACCCTGCAGGTTATTATGGAGGGTGCTGCTGTTTATTCCTGTGTACACCCCTGTCATGCTCACATTTCCCCCATGCCGGATGCTCACAGTGAGGGGCCTGACTGCCAGAAAACTGATCAGAATCGTCAGGAGAACCACGAAAACCAACAGGAAGATGAAAAATAATGCCTGGGAGTAAATGGAGGCACCAACCAGACAGATGGCCATACAGAGGAGGAGGATGATGCTGGCGTACAGGAAGCTGTAACCGTAGCCCTGAGGAAGGGACCGCAGAGAGTCCGTAACGTCTGATGGGTCTGAGGGAGATGAAATACACAGGGACCATTAGTGGAAATGAAAGAAAACATTGAGTATGAGTAGAGCTGGGGGTGGAGGAAAAAAACAGTTGAAGGGGTGAGAGGCACACAGGGAGGATATTGGGGTAGAGGAAAAAGCAAGGATATTGGGGTAGAGGAATGAAGGAGGGAAGGGTGAGAGGTGCACGGTAGGGAGGATATTGGGGAAGAATAGCAAGGATATTGGGGTATAGGAATAAAGAAGGGAAGGATGAGAGGTGCACAGTAGGGAGAATACTGGGGTAGAGGAATGAAGGAGGGAAGGGTGAGATGTGCACAGTAGGGAGGATATTGGGGTAGAAGAAAGAGCAAGGATATTGGGGTAGAGGAATAAAGAAGGGAAGGATGGGAGGTGCACAGTAGGGAGGATATTAGGGTAGAGGAACGAAGCAGGTAAGGGTGAGCAGTACACAGGGAGGGTATTGGCATAGAGAAAAGAGTGAGAATATTGGGCCAGAGGAAAGAGGGAGGGAAAGGTGAGAGGCACACAGGGAAGTTAAAGAGGAAAAGAAAAGGTGAAATGTAAAAAAGAGAGGCTGACAAAAGAAGAGGAAAGCTAAGAAGGACAAAGAAGGGGTAAGAGGAAAGCAAAGGGACAAAGGAGGAGAAGACAGGAGGCACCAGATAAGTACTCAGAGAGATTGGGGAAGACATCATTTGAGAGCACAGAAGCATTTGGGTGGAAGCAGACTTACCTCTACCGAACACATCCAGCACTGCTTCTACCAGTCCCAGGACATACACCCCACACGCAAACACATTAGCCAGGTAGAACATGAGTCCGATGCTGCCTCCAAACTCTGGTCCCAAGGTGCGTGAGATCATGACTGGACTCTTGTCAAGGAAAAAAAACAAGTGAGGGCTGGAGAGGGATGGGCAAGAGGAAGGGCCACATACCAGGCTTTAGCACCACTGGTCTCATTATAAAGATCAGTATAGACTTCATATTCCCACAATTCCTGTCCCATACTACAATAGGATACAGTAGGCTCCGCCCCCCTGGACCGCACCATTGGTGGATATGGCACACACACTGAGAACAGTGAGCCAGATGATCACATAAGCCACAAACAGCATCAATAGCGACTGAAGGAGTCCGGCGTGTCCCACCACAAACCCTGCAAGAGACAAAGAGAGATTATTTTTGGGAGGGGAAAGGGAAAGAAGAGAGGGCCGACAAGGGTTTTAAGGCTTTAAAATTCAGGCTTACCAATTCTCATAAAAAGCACAATGCTAAACATGGACAGGACAGTGGGCACAACAACCCCAAAAAACGTGGAGAGTTTGCGTTGGGTGGGTCCAGTCCCCATGGTAACAGCTTCTGTCCCACACGGAGATGAATCGGGGGGGCCCAAGGCTCCATCTGACGCACTAAACAGTCGGTAATGAAGAAGAGGGGAACTTTCAGAGGTCATCACTAATGGAAAGAAGAGAGGAGGTTACAGCACAGACAGACAGACAGACACAGAGAACCCACCCTGTATCTGCCTACAGTGCTATATGCCTTACTAACTAATCACATTATATACTTTATACTATAGATATCCCAGTATATACACACACTGACAGTATATAGACACCCCAGTATATACACACACTGACAGTATATAGATATCCCAGTATATACACACACTGACAGTATATAGATACCCCAGTATATACACACACTGACAGTATATAGATATCCAGTATATACACACACTGACAGTATATAGATACCCAGTATATACACACACTGACAGTATATAGATACCCCAGTATATACAGACACTGACAGTATATAGATACCCAGTATATACACACACTGACAGTATATAGATATCCCAGTATATACACACACTGACAGTATATAGATATCCAGTATATACACACACTGACAGTATATAGATATCCCAGTATATACACAAACTGACAGTATATAGACACCCCAGTATATACACACACTGACAGTATATAGATATCCAGTATATACACACACTGACAGTATATAGATACCCCAGTATATACACACACTGACAGTATATAGACACCCCAGTATATACACACACTGACAGTATATAGATATCCAGTATATACACACACTGACAGTATATAGATACCCAGTATATACACACACTGACAGTATATAGATATCCCAGTATATACACACACTGACAGTATATAGATACCCAGTATATACACACACTGACAGTATATAGATACCCAGTATATACACACACTGACAGTATATAGATATCCCAGTATATACACACACTGACAGTATATAGATATCCAGTATATACACACACTGACAGTATATAGATATCCCAGTATATACACACACTGACAGTATATAGACACCCCAGTATATACACACACTGACAGTATATAGACACCCCAGTATATACACACACTGACAGTATATAGATATCCCAGTATATACACACACTGACAGTATATAGATACCCCAGTATATACACACACTGACAGTATATAGATATCCAGTATATACACACACTGACAGTATATAGATACCCAGTATATACACACACTGACAGTATATAGATATCCCAGTATATACACACACTGACAGTATATAGATACCCCAGTATATACACACACTGACAGTATATAGATATCCAGTATATACACACACTGACAGTATATAGATACCCCAGTATATACAGACACTGACAGTATATAGATACCCAGTATATACACACACTGACAGTATATAGATATCCCAGTATATACACACACTGACAGTATATAGATATCCAGTATATACACACACTGACAGTATATAGATATCCCAGTATATACACACACTGACAGTATATAGACACCCCAGTATATACACACACTGACAGTATATAGATATCCAGTATATACACACACTGACAGTATATAGATACCCCAGTATATACACACACTGACAGTATATAGACACCCCAGTATATACACACACTGACAGTATATAGATATCCAGTATATACACACACTGACAGTATATAGATACCCAGTATATACACACACTGACAGTATATAGATATCCCAGTATATACACACACTGACAGTATATAGATACCCAGTATATACACACACTGACAGTATATAGATACCCAGTATATACACACACTGACAGTATATAGATATCCCAGTATATACACACACTGACAGTATATAGACACCCCAGTATATACAGACACTGACAGTATATAGACACCCCAGTATATACACACACTGACAGTATATAGACACCCCAGTATATACACACACTGACAGTATATAGACACCCCAGTATATACACACACTGACAGTATATAGATATCCAGTATATACACACACTGACAGTATATAGATACCCCAGTATATACACACACTGACAGTATATAGACACCCCAGTATATACACACACTGACAGTATATAGATATCCCAGTATATACACACACTGACAGTATATAGACACCCCAGTATATACACACACTGACAGTATATAGATATCCCAGTATATACACACACTGACAGTATATAGACACCCCAGTATATACAGACACTGACAGTATATAGACACCCCAGTATATACACACACTGACAGTATATAGATATCCCAGTATATACACACACTGACAGTATATAGACACCCCAGTATATACAGACACTGACAGTATATAGACACCCCAGTATATACACACACTGACAGTATATAGACACCCCAGTATATACACACACTGACAGTATATAGATATCCAGTATATACACACACTGACAGTATATAGATACCCCAGTATATACACACACTGACAGTATATAGACACCCCAGTATATACACACACTGACAGTATATAGATATCCAGTATATACACACACTGACAGTATATAGATACCCCAGTATATACACACACTGACAGTATATAGATATCCAGTATATACACACACTGACAGTATATAGATATCCCAGTATATACACACACTGACAGTATATAGATATCCCAGTATATACACACACTGACAGTATATAGACACCCCAGTATATACACACACTGACAGTATATAGATATCCAGTATATACACACACTGACAGTATATAGATATCCCAGTATATACACACACTGACAGTATATAGATACCCAGTATATACACACACTGACAGTATATAGATACCCAGTATATACACACACTGACAGTATATAGATATCCCAGTATATACACACACTGACAGTATATAGACACCCCAGTATATACACACACTGACAGTATATAGATATCCCAGTATATACACACACTGACAGTATATAGACACCCCAGTATATACAGACACTGACAGTATATAGACACCCCAGTATATACACACACTGACAGTATATAGACACCCCAGTATATACACACACTGACAGTATATAGATATCCAGTATATACACACACTGACAGTATATAGATACCCAGTATATACACACACTGACAGTATATAGATATCCCAGTATATACACACACTGACAGTATATAGATATCCCAGTATACACACACACTGACAGTATATAGACACCCCAGTATATACACACACTGACAGTATATAGATATCCAGTATATACACACACTGACAGTATATAGATACCCAGTATATACACACACTGACAGTATATAGATATCCCAGTATATACACACACTGACAGTATATAGATATCCCAGTATATACACACACTGACAGTATATAGATATCCCAGTATATACACACACTGACAGTATATAGATATCCCAGTATACACACACACTGACAGTATATAGACACCCAGTATATACACACACTGACAGTATATAGATACCCAGTATATACACACACTGACAGTATATAGATATCCCAGTATATACACACACTGACAGTATATAGATATCCCAGTATATACACACACTGACAGTATATAGATACCCAGTATATACACACACTGACAGTATATAGATATCCCAGTATATACACACACTGACAGTATATAGACACCCCAGTATATACACACACTGACAGTATATAGATATCCAGTATATACACACACTGACAGTATATAGATACCCCAGTATATACACACACTGACAGTATATAGACACCCCAGTATATACACACACTGACAGTATATAGATATCCAGTATATACACACACTGACAGTATATAGATACCCCAGTATATACACACACTGACAGTATATAGATATCCAGTATATACACACACTGACAGTATATAGATATCCCAGTATATACACACACTGACAGTATATAGATATCCCAGTATATACACACACTGACAGTATATAGACACCCCAGTATATACACACACTGACAGTATATAGATATCCAGTATATACACACACTGACAGTATATAGATATCCCAGTATATACACACACTGACAGTATATAGATACCCAGTATATACACACACTGACAGTATATAGATACCCAGTATATACACACACTGACAGTATATAGATATCCCAGTATATACACACACTGACAGTATATAGACACCCCAGTATATACACACACTGACAGTATATAGATATCCCAGTATATACACACACTGACAGTATATAGACACCCCAGTATATACAGACACTGACAGTATATAGACACCCCAGTATATACACACACTGACAGTATATAGACACCCCAGTATATACACACACTGACAGTATATAGATATCCAGTATATACACACACTGACAGTATATAGATACCCAGTATATACACACACTGACAGTATATAGATATCCCAGTATATACACACACTGACAGTATATAGATATCCCAGTATACACACACACTGACAGTATATAGACACCCCAGTATATACACACACTGACAGTATATAGATATCCAGTATATACACACACTGACAGTATATAGATACCCAGTACATACACACACTGACAGTATATAGATATCCCAGTATATACACACACTGACAGTATATAGATATCCCAGTATATACACACACTGACAGTATATAGATATCCCAGTATATACACACACTGACAGTATATAGATATCCCAGTATACACACACACTGACAGTATATAGACACCCAGTATATACACACACTGACAGTATATAGATACCCAGTATATACACACACTGACAGTATATAGATATCCCAGTATATACACACACTGACAGTATATAGATATCCCAGTATATACACACACTGACAGTATATAGATATCCCAGTATATACACACACTGACAGTATATAGATATCCCAGTATATACACACACTGACAGTATATAGATATCCCAGTATATACACACACTGACAGTATATAGATATCCCAGTATACACACACACTGACAGTATATAGACACCCAGTATATACACACACTGACAGTATATAGATATCCCAGTATACACACACACTGACAGTATATAGACACCCCAGTATATACACACACTGACAGTATATAGATATCCCAGTATATACACACACTGACAGTATATAGATATCCCAGTATATACACACACTGACAGTATATAGATATCCCAGTATACACACACACTGACAGTATATAGACACCCAGTATATACACACACTGACAGTATATAGATATCCCAGTATACACACACACTGACAGTATATAGACACCCCAGTATATACACACACTGACAGTATATAGATATCCCAGTATATACACACACTGACAGTATATAGATATCCCAGTATATACACACACTGACAGTATATAGATTTCATTCTCACTCACTACCGATACAGTTCTGTATTTCTCTCCTCAGTCTCCTCTCTGCTTCCTGCTCATGTGACTGCTCATGTGACCCATGCCCCGCCCCTCCTCCCCCTTCTTCTGCGCATGTCTAACTGCACCTACATCTCTATATCCTCACTGCTCTCTCCTATATGTCTGTGTGTATTGTACTAATCCCCCATACTATTAATATACACCTATACCTAGTAACAATCATTGCCTCCAATTTCTCTTACCAACTCCTACTATCACTATATTCTACTACTAATCACTCATCTCAATCTCCCCAATGTTTCTATATATCTGTAACCTTGTTATGAGCTAAGGGGGCCCAGTCTGAAGGTCAGTTAGGGGGAGATTTGGGGTGAGTGTTTATTTGTACCCTGGGTACCCCTGGAACTATAGCAGGGTGACACCCCAATGTTTCTATATATCTGTAACCTTGTTATGAGCTAAGGGGGCCCAGTCTGAAGGTCATTTAGGGGGAGATTTGGGGAGAGTGTTTATTTGTACCCTGGGTACCCCTGGAACTATAGCAGGGTGACACCCCAATGTTTCTATATATCTGTAACCTTGTTATGAGCTAAGGGGGCCCAGTCTGAAGGTCAGTTAGGGGGAGATTTGGGGTGAGTGTTTATTTGTAACCTGGGTACCCCTGGAACTATAGCAGGGTGACACCCCAATGTTTCTATATATCTGTAACCTTGTTATGAGCTAAGGGGGCCCAGTCTGAAGGTCAGTTAGGGGGAGATTTGGGGTGAGTGTTTATTTGTACCCTGGGTACCCCTGGAACTATAGCAGGGTGACACCCCAATGTTTCTATATATCTGTAACCTTGTTATGAGCTAAGGGGGCCCAGTCTGAAGGTCAGTTAGGGGGAGATTTGGGGTGAGTGTTTATTTGTACCCTGGGTACCCCTGGAACTATAGCAGGGTGATACCCCAATGTTTCTATATATCTGTAACCTTGTTATGAGCTAAGGGGGCCCAGTCTGAAGGTCAGTTAGGGGGAGATTTGGGGTGAGTGTTTATTTGTACCCTGGGTACCCCTGGAACTATAGCAGGGTTACCCCAACTTTACAGCTACAGTGCTGCTTGTGTGACCCCAGTAAATATGAGGTCACATTTACATGAATGTATATATATATATATATGTGTATGTATACTGTATCTGTGCATCAGACTGTAACCAAGTTCTGTATAGTGGTTTAATCCATTCACGTTCCCACCAATAGGGGTTACCCATAAGGCCACACTGTGAGGGAGTTTAGACACAGAGAGCTGCTGTTTTGTCAGTTGAGAAGAAGTAACACACCAGTAACATTGGCTCTGTGTCCCACTCATTTTCTTTAACAGAATCACTGTTGCCACAGCCACACCGCGGGCCTGTAACAGTAACAGTATTATAAATGCTCGTACATAGAGACATATGAATAAAAATAAAACATTTGTCACATTGCTTTATCACATACTAATTGACTGTCATTTATGTATTGTGTCCTTCTGGCTCACACGAGGCACTGGGGCTCATTTATGAACACTGGGCTAATTAGAACTTGGGCAATAACCCATATCAGTGATGAGCATTTTTCAGGCAGCTGCAGGTAGAACAATGAAATCAAATATATGACTGGTATCAACTGGTTAATTCTCAGGTGCAAATGAGACCAATGTTCATTAATAAACCCCACTGTGTTCACTCAAAAAGGCTGCACTGGACTAATCCCAATAACATACCTCCCAACTGTCCCTTTTTTGGAGGGACAGTCCCTCTTTTGACAGCTCAACCCGCAGTCCCTCATTTGTACTGGAAAGTCCCTCTTTTCTCTGCACTGAACAGCCAGAAAAAGAAACAAAGTTTCTCACTTAATTGGCTTTTAGCAGAGAGCACAGAACAGCTAACAGGTGCAAATAAGATACTTTGTAACAATTTTGAGACACAAAAACACAGTTTAGATAAGGAGAAATATTTTCAAACTTTCATAACCTGCCAAATTTTATAAAACAAACATGGTAATTAGGGGGTGTGGCCACAGAAAGGGGTGTGGTGAAAAAATTGCTGCACTATGTACGGAAAATTTTTTTTTAGTCCCTCTTTTTACTTCCAAAATGTTGGGAGGTATGCAATAATTCCTATAAGAGCAGTAAAACTGTGGCTTTTAATACTTCTGATATATTTTGGATACATGTTGGATAACTGTAGTTTATCATTTCCCCCAATATATAGAGGTAAGAGCTACAATCCCCAGACTGCTAGTGAAGTTATTGCATTTGGTGCCAGTTTATAAGTAACATCAAAGAGACTTTGTTATTCAGGAAAAAAAAAGTTTAGCCCTTGCTTTAAAGGTCACGTAAAGGCAAAAAAATAAAATCCCATTTTTACTTTCTTTAATGAAAAAGAAACCTATCTCCAATATACTTTAATTAAAAAATCTGTACTGTTTTTATAAGAAACCTGACTGTATGCAGTGAAATTCTCCCTTCATTTACTGCTGTGGATAGGAATTGTCAGACGGTCCCTAACTGCTCTGCAGGGAAACAATCATACTTATGAACAGCAGGGGGAGCCCCCGCCTTATTTCCCAGCCATGCAGAACTCAAGCAGCTTTGTTTATGATGATCCCTAAGCAGCCCAGACCACACTGAGCATGTGCACAGTCTTAGTCTTGCAAAGATATATAACAGAGTTACAAGATGGTGACCCCCTGTGGCCAACTTTGAAAGCATAAATTATTTGTTTGATTAGGCTTGTGGTGCAGTAAGTTCCTGTTTATTTTTAGTATACAAAATACAGCATTTCTAGTCTTATTCTATTTTAGACTTTACATGCCCTTTAAGGAAACACTGATGACCAAGTTCTTGAGTGATGTCATTGTTCCTCTACGTGAGAGAGTCCTGTATAACGCATGCTTTACCAGGAGTTGCAGGGAGTTGTAGTTGTGAGCTGTAAGATAAAGAAAAGGCAGGGGCATTACATACAGATTTATATAAGAATACAGACACTAGGTGGCATCAGTGTAGCACAGAAAGTCAAAACACAAAATCTTCAATTCAAAATTCTACAAAGTGATTCTAAGGAAGACAAATAACCCTGCTCCCTGCTGTGAGGTATTCCATGTGATATTGTACAGTCAAATAGGGGAACAGGCCTAATGGGTGCACAATTGGCAATGCCAATGGGTTCCTGCTGGTATGTGGTGCTGGTATGTGGGTACACTGCTGGTATGTGGGTACACTGCTGGTATGTGGTGCTGGTATGTGGGTACACTGCTCGTATGTGGTGCTGGTATGTGGGTACACTGCTGGTATGTGGGTACACTGCTGGTATGTGGTGCTGGTATGTGGGTACACTGCTGGTATGTGGGTACACTGCTGGTATGTGGTGCTGGTATGTGGGTACACTGCTGGTATGTGGGTACACTGCTGGTATGTGGTGCTGGTATGTGGTGCTGGTATGTGGGTACACTGCTGGTATGTGGTGCTGGTATGTGGGTACACTGCTGGTATGTGGGTACACTGCTGGTATGTGGGTACACTGCTGGTATGTGGTGCTGGTATGTGGGTACACTGCTGGTATGTGGTGCTGGTATGTGGTGCTGGTATGTGGGTACACTGCTGGTATGTGGTGCTGGTATGTGGGTATGCAGGGGTTGTACAACTGCCACCAATGGACTGACAATATGCGACAGTGGGTACAAATTGCACCTTCATCACACCATTTACATTCAGGCTCCACACCACAATAACACACAATGTTGTCTATATAACAATTAAAGGGGTTATTCAACTGCTCTCCTTTTACAGTTCAGTTGGTTTCAGACAGTCCCCCACAAATAAAGATTGTATCCAATTACTTTTTATTTGTGACTCCTTTCATAATATTGAAGGGTTAGGGGGTCAGCGACCCTGTAATTGATCCTTGAGTTGATCCATGTGTTTGTCCCTGCTTTAATGAGTTTCATTAATGGCAGCTGTTAGACTTGATACAATCGTTACACTTATATTCCCCATAGACTGAGAAATGGATCAACTAACGGATCAGACAATTGGAACCTGACCTGGATCACTCACCTGCCCCACTCACACTCACACTCACCAACATTCAACTTTCAGCTTCAGTTTTGGAAAAATGGTAAAAAATAAAAGATGGAAAGCAATTTTAAAAAGTCTTTTTTTCTGGGGAACGATCTGAAACCAACTGAAACTCTTTAAAAGAGAAGTAAAGTTCTCCCAATATATTTATATGTGATAAATATCACCATCCCATTTGCCCCCATGAATGAAACATTTAAATAAACATAACTATGACCACACTGAGCTTGCAATCAGTTGGCTTTGCCTCTACGGAGTATGGACCCCACAGACCTCCCAGCATTTCCCGTAGGAGAGAGCACATACACAAAGTGCTAGCTCTGCTACCAGCACCAAATGTTCTCAATATATTCTCTGCTGTGAATACTCTTTCTAATAGGGGGATCTGCTCAGCCTATTGAATCCTGTCTCCCAGCATGCACCCCAATCACAAGGACTGGAGGGATTACAGATAATATAGTGGGACTGGGGAATTACAGATAATATAGTGGGACTGGAGGGATTATAGATAATATAGTGGGAATGGAGGGATTACAGATAATATAGTGGGACTGGGGGGATTACAGACAATATAGTGGGACTGGGACAGATAATATAGTGGGACTGGAGGGATTACAGATAATATAGTGGGACTGGAGGGATTACAGATAATATAGTGGGACTGGAGGGATTACAGATAATATAGTGGGACTGGGGGGGATTACAGACAATATAGTGAGACTGGGACAGATAATATAGTGGGACTGGAGGGATTACAGATAATATAGTGGGACTGGGGGGATTACAGATAATATAGTGGGACTGGAGGGATTACAGATAATATAGTGGGACTGGAGGGATTACAGATAATATAGTGGGACTGGAGGGATTACAGATAATATAGTGGGGCTGGGGGATTACAGATAATAAAGTGGAACTGGACGGATCACAGATAATATAGTGGGACTGGGGGGATTACAGATAATATAGTGGGACTGGAGGGATTACAGATAATATAGTGGGACTGGGGGATTACAGATAATATAGTGGGACTGGGGGGGATTACAGACAATATAGTGAGACTGGGACAGATAATATAGTGGGACTGGAGGGATTACAGATAATATAGTGGGACTGGGGGGATTACAGATAATATAGTGGGACTGGAGGGATTACAGATAATATAGTGGGACTGGAGGGATTACAGATAATATAGTGGGACTGGAGGGATTACAGATAATATAGTGGGACTGGGGGGGGATTACAGACAATATAGTGGGACTGGGACAGATAATATAGTGGGACTGGAGGGATTACAGATAATATAGTGGGACTGGGGGGATTACAGATAATATAGTGGGACTGGAGGGATTACAGATAATATAGTGGGACTGGAGGGATTACAGATAATATAGTGGGACTGGGGGGATTACAGACAATATAGTGGGACTGGGACAGATAATATAGTGGGACTGGGGGGATTACAGATAATATACTGGGACTGGAGGGATTACAGATAATATAGTGGGACTGGGGGGGTTACAGATAATATAGTGGGACTGGAGAGATTACAGATAATATAGTGGGACTGGGGGGATTACAGATAATATAGTTGGACTGGAGGGATTACAGATAATATAGTTGGACTGGAGGGATTACAGATAATATAGATGGACTGGAGGGATTACAGATAATATAGTTGGACTGGAGGGATTACAGATAATATAGTGGGACTGGAGGGATTACAGATAATATAGTGGGACTGGAGGGATTACAGACAATATAGTGGGACTGGGGGATTACAGATAATATAGTGGGACTGGGGAGATTACAGACAATATAGTGGGACTGGAGGGATTACAGATAATATAGTGGGACTGGGGGATTACATATAATATAGTGGGATTGGGGAGATTACAGATAATATAGTGGGACTGGAGGGATTACAGATAATATAGTGGGACTGGAGGGATTACAGATAATATAGTGGGACGGGGGGATTACAGATAATATAGTGGGAATGGAGGGATTACAGATAATATAGTGGGACTGGGGGATTACAGATAATATAGTGGGACTGGGGGATTACAGATAATATAGAAGGACTGGAGGGATTACAGATAATATAGTGGGGCTGGGGGATTACAGATAATAAAGTGGAACTGGACGGATCACAGATAATATAGTGGGACTGGGGGGATTACAGATAATATAGTGGGACTGGAGGGATTACAGATAATATAGTGGGACTGGGGGATTACAGATAATATAGTGGGACTGGGGGGGATTACAGACAATATAGTGAGACTGGGACAGATAATATAGTGGGACTGGAGGGATTACAGATAATATAGTGGGACTGGGGGGATTACAGATAATATAGTGGGACTGGAGGGATTACAGATAATATAGTGGGACTGGAGGGATTACAGATAATATAGTGGGACTGGAGGGATTACAGATAATATAGTGGGACTGGGGGGATTACAGACAATATAGTGGGACTGGGACAGATAATATAGTGGGACTGGAGGGATTACAGATAATATAGTGGGACTGGGGGGATTACAGATAATATAGTGGGACTGGAGGGATTACAGATAATATAGTGGGACTGGAGGGATTACAGATAATATAGTGGGACTGGGGGGATTACAGACAATATAGTGGGACTGGGACAGATAATATAGTGGGACTGGGGGGATTACAGATAATATACTGGGACTGGAGGGATTACAGATAATATAGTGGGACTGGGGGGTTACAGATAATATAGTGGGACTGGAGAGATTACAGACAATATAGTGGGACTGGGGGGATTACAGACAACATAGTGGGACTGGAGGGATTACAGATAATATAGTTGGACTGGAGGGATTACAGATAATATAGTTGGACTGGAGGGATTACAGATAATATAGTTGGACTGGAGGGATTACAGATAATATAGTGGGACTGGAGGGGGGGACAGACTGTGTGTGTAAAACGGTCAAGCACCAAACTCATAGACCTGCGCATGAGGTACTATTTACGTCTCCGTTTGTCAGTTTTCGCACGCTTCACTCTCTTTCGAGTACCTAGTGAAAGCCTAAATAATAATCCACTGCCCTACTGGTGTTTTACACTGAGGTTATTTTGACAAGGGCTCTGACAATGCTGGAAGCTGCAGGCCTGAAGGGGTGGGGCTGGGAGGTCACATGGGCAGGAAGCTGTTTGCTCAGAGAGGTCAGGAGGAAGTGGGAGGTCACATGGACAGGAAGCTGTTTGCTCAGAGAGGTCAGGAGGAAGTGGGAGTGTCTCATGGGGAGGAAGTGGGTATGCATGCTGGGAAAGAGGAAACAGGAAAGAGTTGCTGCAGTGAGGGCTGGAGGCTACACAACAGAGCGGGATAAGCTGTCCCCTGCCATTGGACTGTGATTGTCCAGAGCTGCACCCCATGTTACGTTCCTGTTGAACTATAACTCTGTTATACAGATGTGCAGCAGGAATACTCACACACTGGACTGTCTGGAAGCTGCAGGTGAATCTTATAAGGGACTCTATGTAGAGAGACAATAAAGTCACTACAGGGAAGTTCCCTCCATACACTGCTAGTGGCTTAAACAGGACAGGGGGCCCAGGTTTACTAAATAACTTGTATTTGTATGTGAGACTGAAGGGACTAGGCCACAAATATACTCTGACTTGTGCTCCTGTTCAGCAGTTCTTCCCTACCAGATACATAAAGGGATTGTTTGTTATTAAACTTTCCTTCTACTGTTACCTGCCTGTGTGCTTCATAATAATAATAATAATAATAACAACTTATATCTGGGGTGTAAGAATGTGGGTGACTATATATAAGTGTAATTGTCCATAGTCTGTAGGTTGTGTCACTTTACACAAGTGCGAGAGTGCCGGGGTGTGTGAGTGTCTGTCTGTACTTAAAGGATCATTTTCTCCAAACCCCTTAGGCTCACAGTGTGATCCAACCCCTACCTCATTCCTTGTACTGTAAGTGATGGATTGTGGGACTGGGAGTCTGTGTTCATTTTAGAGAATGTGTGTGCACTATAGAAAGCATACGGACCTCAAGTCTCAGAATCCATCGCTTGTAGTGGAACTGGAGTTGGCTGGAGTTGTGTGTCTCCTCTTTGCTCTGTGTAGAGTGTGTGTGTGTGTGTGTGTGTGTGTGTGTGTGTGTGTGTGTGTGTGTGTGTGTGAGTGAGACACATAAGTGCTGACGTGATGGAATATTCAGTGTAACACAAAAAGCTGAAGCTGCTGTTGCTTTTGCTGTTGGTGCCAGAAATCTGTATGTGTAAGTGTGACTCAGCAGTGAGAGCACGTGTGTGTGTGGGGTGTGTAATTCCTAATATTAATTATGTCTCACTTTCTGCCCAAACTGCCCCTGTCTCTGTGTAATTGTCCCCTGTGTTTCATCCAACGCTGCTGCTGCTTTGTGCCTTACATTCAACACAGTCTTATCTCTGCCACAAAATCATTCAACAATTTCACCAAATTACACTGATACCCACCAAAAACGACCAGATTGATCCTGCCATATTAGTTTAAATATTGTTCCATGTCCCAGGCATCCCCTGTCCGTGGTACAAAGACAGATAAACACATGTACCTACATTTATTAGAAAAGGGACATAGGTTACCCATGTTAAAGGGGTCATTAACCTTAAAGTTAACTATTAGTATGATTTAGAGAGTAATATTCTGAGACAATTTGCAATTCATTTAGCTTTTTATTCAGCAGCTCTCCAGTCAGTGGATTGGTTGCTGGGCTCCAAAATCTTTAAAAAAAAGTTATTTCCTTCTTCTCTGTAATAATAAAACTGTAACCTGTACAGGTATGGGACCTGTTATCCAGAATATCAGGGACCTGGGGTCTTCCAGATAACATATCTTTCCATAATTTGCATCTCCATATCTTTAATATACTTAAAAAACATGTAAACATTAAATAAACCCAATCAGCTGGTTCTGCCTCCAATAAGGATTAATTATATCTTAGTTGGGATCAAGTACAAGCGACTGTTTTATTATTACACAGAAAAAGGAAATCATTTTTAAAAATTTAAATTATTTGGTCAAAATGGAGTCTGTGGGAGACGGCCTTTCCATAATTTCTGGATAACGGGTTTCCAGATAATGGATCCCATACCTGTACTTGATCCCAACTAAGATATAATCAATCCTTATTGGAAGCAAAACCAGCCTATTGGCTTTATTTAATGTTTCCATGATTTTCTAGTAGATGTAAGATCCAAATTACAGAAAGATAATTTTTCCAGAAAAAGTCAGGTCCCGTGCCTGTATTTGCATTGTTTATATGTTATAGAGTATTTAAAGGGGAACTCCAGCTTCCAAACCAAAATTTTATTACATAGAAAACCCTAATATACCCATCACAGTTACCTGTTTCTTCATAAAGTCTGAATAAATGGCATTTTCTCTGCTGAAATCCAGCTGTGTCTTCTCTTTCTGCATCATTTGAAATCCTGGCAGGGAAGGAGGGACTAAACTCTGATGTTACACATTGTACTTACAGACAGCATGCAGGAACTACATTACACACAATGCATTGCACTGGCATGTTCCTTATTGAAATCACATGTGCAGGGATTTGTGGGGTTTGCAGGATGCAGGACAGATGATACAAAGTAACAGTAGTCAGACAGCTCAGCAAAGTAGTCAGACAGATCAGCAGGAGAGCAGGGGGCTGGGCTTAGGGAACTGTCAGAAACCATTAAAAATCATGAAAATTCTACATTTTTTTAAAAATGTATATTGCAAAGTTGCTTAAAATTATGTTTACTTTTCAAAAAGCTCAAGTTATGTTTTTGTGGAGTTCCCCTTTAATGTGCACTTTATTATCTTGTAGATATCTATCAAGAGACCATGGGGTGTTTGACTAGTGGTCCCTGAATGTAAACACTTCTATTTCTTCTATTCTAAAGGGGCGTGTCTTGGTGGTGGGTGAGTCTATACATTGCTGTTGGGTGTACTATTGTTTCATCTTATTAAAGGGCCGGAACATGAAATAAATGGTGAGTATTGTTGTGTAGCTCCTTGGTGTGCATCAGCATTTTGTACTCTTTTTTTGTGTTATGTTTTGTACATTATGTTTTGTTTTCAGTATTTCTGTTGAAAGGCCTACGTGTGATGGAGAAACGTCTTCCTTATTATTAAATGTGCCTCCGGGGCCCGGGCATTAATATGGCTGCTTGTGACCAGGGAAATGATTGAGGCAAGTACAATGTTACTGATTGTGCAAAGTGAGGGGCAAATAAAAGGCAGAAGCTCACGGGTTCCCGTTGTGACTGAGGCAGACTTTGAACTCAATGTTTCTATAACTGGGGAAAGAGAATTAGTCACAGAGCCACTGGCCCCTTATTAACCCTCCGTGATATTAATATGCGTTTGCTTTGGGCTCATTCCCAGCCTTTCATGTGGGACATTGGGCAAGTGTCGGGCTCTTCCTTGCCAGAGTTTCAGGCCTTTACACGGCAGATAACATGAGCGATAGCATGACCCATGAACCCTTGTGCAAACACGACTGCCAGTCTCCACACGTACGCTCACACTGTTGGGCCGCAGCACTGCCACTAAGTCCAGACACACAAAAAATAAAATAATATTGACACAACTGTTGCTTCTGCCAAAATGTGATATCCAAAATGGTGCTATGTGTAAATACACAGACTCTAATGCGGCATGTTTCATAGTGCAACCCCCAGCAGCCATCTCCTTAGGCGCAAATTCACTAAGATGCGAAGCGCCGAACGCTAGCGTCAATTCGCTAGCGTTTGGCATTTTCGGTACTTCGCAAATTCACTAACGAACGCTGGCGTAAATTCGCTAGTGTTACATCGCACCCTTACGCCAGGCGAATTTTCGCTAGCGATGTAACTACGCAAATTCACTAACTTGCGCAGTGTACTGAACGCTACCTTTTACGCTAGACTTCCTTCGCCACCTCAGACCTGGCGAAGCGCAATAGAGTAGATAGGGATTGTTTCAAAAAAAGTCAAAATTTGACTTTGATGGGTGATAGGCTGAAAAAGATCGAAAATATTTTTGGGGCTCCCCTCATTCCCCCCTACATTTCCTGACTCATGGCAACTTACCTAGACAGTGGGCACATGTGTAGGGCAAAATAACATTTATATTTGCTGATTTGAAGGTTTTCTAGGCATTTGTAGTGCTGATACGTGTTCCTCCATTGAAATTTGAATTTCGCGCCGTATGCAAATGAACCATCGCTAGTGAAACTTCGCTTCACTTGGCGAATTAACGCTAGCGCAACTTCGAAAATTTAGGCTACCCCTGTGCGCAACTTCGGATTTTATTGAATTTGCGGAGCGCTGGCGAAAATACGCCTGGCGAAGTGCGGCGAAGTTGGGCCTGGCGCAACTTCGCATCTTAGTGAATTTGCCCCTTAGGATTTACATCGGACTAATGATATACAGGTGTGGGACCTGTTATCCAGAATACTCAGAACCTGGGGTTTTCCAGATAACAAATCTGGCTCTTCAAAACTTACGGGCAGGGGCACACGGGCAGATTTGGGGAGACTAAACACCTCTTCTTCAGGGCAACAATCTCCCTGAATTGCCTTCCTCCTGCCTTCCGCCTGCTAAAATGAAAAATCTCCTCGCGACGCTTTGATTTCCGAAGTCGCTTGAAGTTTCCTCGTGAGGCAACTTCGGGCAACTTCAGAAATCGAAACGCTGCGAGTGCCATTATGCTGGCGAATCTGCCCGCGTGTCCCTGCCTTAAGTCTACTAGAAAATCATATAAACATGAAATAAAGCCAATAGGCTGGTTTTACTTCCAATAAGGATTAATTATAATTTAGTTGGGCTCAAGTACACGATACTGTTAAGTAGACTTAAGGTATGAAGATCCAAATTATGGAAAGATCTATTATCCGAAAACCCCCAGGTCCCGAGCATTCTGGATAACAGATCCCATACCTGTACATTAAAGAAGGTGTTCACCTTTAAATTAACTGTTAGTATGATGTGGGAGAGGGATATTCTGAGACAATTTGCCATTGGTTTTCATTTTTTATTATTTGTGGTTTTTCAGTTATTTAGCTTTTTATTCAGCAGCTCTCCAGTTTGCAGTTTCAGCTGTCTGGTTGCTAGGGTCTAATTTAACCTAGCAACCATGCATAGATTTGAATAAGAGGCTGGAATTTGAATAGGAGAGGTCATGAATAGAAAGATGAGTAATAAAAAATAACAATAATGATAAATTTGTAGTTTTACAGAGCATTTGTTTTTTTAGATGGGGTCAGTGACCATTTAAAAGATTGAAAGAAGGCAAATAATTCAAAAACTATAAAAAAAAAAAAGGCTTAGAATTAGCTATTGTATAACATACTAAAAGTTATTTTAAAGGTCAACCCTTTTTCCTTCTCCTTCCATTTCTTTTGTTTTTATTCAAATTTAATAGTATTTTTGTGATTATTTTTGCTTATGAACAGGAAAAACACTGTCCTTTATGTTCCTTAAATGATCATATTATGCACTGTTATTATTTTTTAAATCATATTTTGAATATTATTATAAAAATGGAATGTACTCGTTGGGAACGCAGTAAGAAATGCATCTCCTTCTGTCAATTAACTTGACACTCACTGAGGCGCAGGCAATGGCTGAACCAATCAAAGTGCGAATCAAAGTCACATTGATGGATGAATTGCAGAGATGTAAGTAATGCAACAAAAGTGCCACAAATAGAAGTCTAGCATTCAATCTGTTATTTGCAGAAGGAGGCAGAATAATTCGGTTTGTAAATCAATCGGCATAAAAAAAACGAAGACCAACTGAAAGGTTGTTTAAAATAGGCCTATCCACAATATAGTAAAAGTTACTTTTGAGTGCATTATCTGTGTGTCATTAGGAACACTATCAGTCTTCCTAAAAATCCACCACCGGATACAGAAATAAAATGTCCTGTTGTGAAACACACCGCGTCACACCGTTGATCTTTCTGAGAAAACAGGGACTATTTACTGTATACATGGGTGTTTGGGAAAGAACACCATTCTTTACATTACTCAGCACTACACTGCACGTGTAACATTGCTTAGAAATCTCACTGAGACGTAAAGGGGTTGTACACCTTTAAATTAACTGTTAGTATGATGTAGAGACTGATATCCTGAGACTATTTGGAATTGGTTTTCATTTTTTATTATTTGTGGTTTTTGACTCATTTATCTATTTATTCAGCAGTTCTCCAGTTTGTAGTTTTGGCAATCTGGTTGCTAGGGTCCAAATTCCCCTAACAACCCTGCACTGATTTAAATAAGAGACTGGAAATGAATAGGAGAGGCCTGAATAGAAAGATGAGGGAAAAAAAAGTAGCAGTAACAATACATCTGTAGTCTTACAGAGCATTTATTTTTTTAGATGGGGTCAGCGACCCCCATTTGAAATCTGGAAAGAGTCAGAAGAAAAATGCAAATAATTCAACAGTAAATAATGAAGAGCAATTAAAAAGTTGCTTAGAATTGACCATGCTATAAAATAATCTTAAAGGAGACATTTAGGGGCAGATTCATGAAGCTCGAGTGAAGGATTCGAATTAAAAAAACTTAGAATTTCGAAGTGTTTTTTGAGCTACTTCGACTATCGAATAGGCTACTTCGACCTTCGACTACTACTTCGACTTCAAATCGAACGATTCGAACTAGAAATCGTTCGACTATTCGACCATTCGATAGTCGAAGTACTGTCTCTTTAAGAAAAACTTCGACCCCCTACTTCGGCAGCTAAAAGCTACCGAAGTCAATGTTAGCCTATGGGGAAGGTCCCCATAGGCTTGCCTGAGATTTTTTGATCGAAGGATATTCCTTCGATCGTTTGATTAAAATCCTTCGAATCGTTCGATTCAAAGGATTTAATCGTTCGATTCGAAGGATTTAATCGTTCGATCGAAGGAATAATCCTTCGATCGTTCGATCGCAGGATTTGCGCTAAATCGTTCGACTTCGATATTCGAAGTCGAGCGATTTTAGTTCCTAGTCGAATATCGAGGGTTAATTAACCCTCGATATTCGACCCATAGTGAATCGGCCCCTTAGTGTAAAAAATCATTATATTCATTTAGATATAGATAAATTGTGCTTAAAAAAGTAGCGTTTCAGGCTGATTTATTGAATATTTCTGCAAAATCCCTAATAATCCTTCTCTTCCACTTGCTGCTCCCTGAATTCCCAGGCTGTGCTCTCAGCTCTCAGCACTGTAGGACAGGAACCAATCAGCAGCTAGCAGGACCTGATAGGGAACTGACGCCTGTCTGTGCTTGTGTGACTGCAGGGCTGTGATTGGCTGTCCCCTCCTACTGTGCTTCTGCCAGGGACACGCCCACCCCTCATTTATAACCAGAGAAGATCTATAGGGAGCTCTAATTAAGGGGCTATTGTTAAAGATCATATTCATTATTAGCCCCATGTAAAAGCAACACCAAATATTACTTATAATTGCCTACACAATTCGTGTTTTTTTCATTTATCCTATATGTCTCCTTTAAAGGTGAACCACCCCTGTAATATATTTGCAAATATATTTGCACCAAGTACAGATGAGCTGAGAGCTTTAGATCCAGTTGGACAGATCCTTTCCCAAAGTTACGATGGCTGCCATTGAACGGCAACAGGAATTGTATCCCCATCCTGTTCCCCATGTGTTTTGTCTTTGTCACCATTCAGTGCGTCACAAGCATCTCACGTATTGTCGTCAAAGCTACCGGCCTAATTGCACTTCCTTCTCTTCCCTACAAGCTACACAACTATTTGGTCTCTTCCAGGATTCAGTCCAGATTCTCACGCTACTTTTTGTTGTCTCCAAGCACTAAGGGATTGAAGGGACTGATGTCACAGTCAGGCAGCAGCCTTAAAGGAGAACTAAAGCCTAACTAAAGAAGTAGGTAGAAATGTTGTACATGATGTTTTGTGCTTCTGTACCAGCCCAAGGCAACCACAGCCCTTTAGCAGTAAAGATCTGTGTCTCCAAAGATGCCCCAGTAGCTCCCCATCTTCTTTTCTGCTGATTCACTGATTCACATGCTCTGTGCTGCTGTCACTTACTGAGCTTAGGGAGCCACTCACAATATACAGTACACATAGAATAGAAATGTCACAATATAAGGCTGATTAGTAATTAATACACATAATTACTACATGGCAGCACAGAAACCAGTGCAATTAGCATCAGAATTGAATAATCAGCAAACCTGTAGCATCAGCTTATATTACAGCCAGGGAAGCTCATTTTCTGCTGGATAATTAGTGACGAGCCCTAAATAAATACACAAGAGGTACATTTAACCTCCTATTAGGGATGCACCGAATCCAGGATTCGGCCTTTTTCAGCAGGATTTGGATTCAGCCGAACCCTTGTACCCGGCCCATCCGAATCCTAATTTGCATATGCAAATTAGGGGCGGGGAGGGAAATTGCGTGACTTTTTGTCAGAAAACAAGTAAAAAATGTTTTCCCCTTCCGTCCCTAATTTGCATATGCAAATTAGGGTTCAGTATTCGGCCGAACCTTTCACGAAGGATTCGGGGGGTTCGGCCGAATCCAAAAAAGTGGATTCGGTGCATCTCTACCTCCTATACACAAATGTGTTGTTTCATTTAGACACACTGGGGCCGATTCACTAAGGGTCGAATATCGAGGGTTAAATAACCCTCGATATTCGACTAGGAACTAAAATCCTTCGACTTCGAATATCGAAGTCGAAGGATTTAGGGCAGATAGTACGAACGAACGATCGAAGGATTTTAATCCAACAATCGAAGGATTATCCTTCGATCAAAAAAAGTTAGCCAAGCCTATAGGGACCTTCCCCTTAGGCTAACATTGACTTTGATAGCTTTTAGATGGCGAACTAGGGGGTCGAAGTTTTTTTTAAAGAGACAGTACTTCGACTATCGAATGGTCGAATAGTCGAACGATTTTTACTTCGAATCATTCGAAGGTTGAAGTAGCCCATTCGATGGTAGAGGTAGCCCAAAAAAAACTTCGAAATTTTTTTAACTTCGAATCCTTCACTCGAAGTTAGTGAATCAGCCCCACTGTCTTTAACATTCTGATGTTTCTCTAGTGGGACATACTGTTCTTTAATGCACTCAAATCCCCCCAGGGAACAATGGAAAAACACTTGCGTTGTTCTCGTGGCCATTTGTGAAAAGACAAGGTCCCGGCCGATGGCTATAGCGCTGGCTACATGATTGTATCAGTTTAAGAGAAAAGTGGGAAGAGATGGAGTCTTGGAGATGAAGTTTGTAGTAGTCCAGGCAGGACTGAGAGTGTTGGTAGCCCATTCTTTATCGAGGGCCTCTCACCCACACATAACAGGCTGCATTATAAAAGTCCTTTTTAAATTAAATATGAAACCAAAATCAGCTTTTTTTCAATTAAAAGAGCCTGTTATAAACTAATAGAAACATCTCAGCTGCCATCATATATTGCTTCCCTACCTCAAGCCTTACACATAGGGGCAAATTCACTAACCTGTAGAAATTCGCCAGCGATGGCTTCGCTCACATCGCCACACTTCGCCAGGACAACGCTAATTCACTAAGATGCGAAGTTGCGTCCAGGGCACCAAACAATGGTGAAGTTTCACTGGCATTATTTCGGCAAGCAAAGCGAAGTTGCGCTAGCGTTGGCTAATTTGCATACGGCGGGAAGTTAAAGTTGAATGGACGTATATGTTGCAGCAAATACATTACACAAGTCCAGGGAATCTTAATAAAATAAAATAAAGTTGTTATATTGTCCTACACATGAGCCAGTGTATAGTTTATGTGCCATATGTTAGGAAATGTAGGGGGAAGCCGGGTACCCTAAAAAAAATTGATGTTGTTTTGCAGCCAATCACCCTGAAAAATTATAAGTCGCCAGTGTTTTTTGGGAAAGAAAAATGTAAAAAAATTTTTTGAGGAAGTCCTATCTACTCTATTGCACTTGGCCTGGTCTGAGGTGGCGGAGGCAAGTCTGGCGCAAGAGGTAACGTTCAGTAAAATGCACAAGTTAGTGAATTAGCGTAGTTACATCCATTCGCCAAATCAAAAATTCGATCGAGTACCGCTAGAGTCTATCTCCTTCGCTAGCGAATTTACGCCGGCGCCCGTTAGTAAATCAGCAAAGTTGCGAAACAATGTCACGCTGTTGAATTTTCGCTAACGTTAGTCACTTGGCCCTTTAGTGAATTTCCCCCATAGTATTTACTGACCTCCGTGCATGTCCCCTCCCTCCTCACTGACTATAATATTCGACTCAGCCCCCCTTCTGTGTCAGCTCCCCTTTATTTATTTGCTTTCCAGACACAGGCAACTATATCGGTTGTGGAGCTGAGGGGGAAGGGAGGTACCCCCACTTCTCAGTAGATTGTCCAGCACAGGGGAGTAACTATAGAGGAATCAGACCCTAGAGGTATAGGGGCCCCATCAGCTCCTAATTCATTTACAATTTCAATAAATATTGGTCAACTTCTGGACACTTAGTGGGCCTGAAAAATTTCTGTTGGGCCCAGTAATACCTTGTTATGTCCCAGTATATCCCATTAATACCTAGTTATGTCTCAGTATATCCCATTAATACCTAGTTATGTCTCAGTATATCCCATTAATACCTAGTTATGTCTCAGTATATCCCATTAATACTTAATTACGGCCCAGTAGATCCCAGTAATACCTAGTTATGTCCCAGTATATCCCATTAATACCTTATGTCCCAGTATATCCCATTAATACCTAGTTATGTCTCAGTATATCCCATTAATACCTTATGTCCCAGTATATCCCATTAATACCTTATGTCCCAGTATATCCCATTAATACCTAGTTATGTCTCAGTATATCCCATTAATACCTTATGTCTCAGTATATCCCATTAATACCTAGTTATGTCTCAGTATATCCAGTAATACTTAATTACGGCCCAGAAGATCCCAGTAAACATAGTTACGTCCCACTAGATCCCAGTAATACCTAGTTACATCCCAGTAGGGCCCAGTAATACCTAGTTACGTCCCAGTAGGGCCCAGTAATGCCTAGTTACACCACTGGTCCTACTCATGCACAGATTGGAAGTTAAAGGGCACATGTTAAGTACAGCCTCCCTACCGCATTATAACTGCTCACACATTTAAATGATGATCAACATAGGAAGGTTTTAAAGGACAACTAAACTGGCCCATTAATCAAGTAAGTTACTATGGAGGAAGAAAGCAGGGAGGGGGGACAATGTAGGAAAGGGGATGGGGATTTTTTTTATTAATGGGAGTTTAGTTCTCCTTTAAGTAGATGTCCATGTGCGGAATCCAGTCCATACTCACACTATTAAATTCATTAGAAATCACCTGTACTTGCGCCTATAAGTGCTAAGAACACTGCAGGGTGAAAAGTGTTGCTTTGCACCCATTTTTTTGTTTGCACCCTCTCCAGTGTGAGTACATTTTGTAGGATTTGTTTTTATTATTCTTTTGGCAATATATAGTGGGGTGTAGGTCTAGAAATAAGAAGTCAGGCAACTGTAACTACTGGGAGAATCAGTCTGTAAGGAGTGGGCACAGGATTGGTTTATACATGTCAGGCTGTGAGTTGTTAGTGCTGGAGTGGTGAGTGTTGGAGTAGTGAGTGTTGGAGTAGTGAGTGTTGGAGTAGTGAGTGTTGGAGTAGTGAGTGTTGGAGTAGTTAGTGTTGGAGTAGTTACTGCTGAAGTAGTGAGTGTTGGAGTAGTTAGTGCTGGAGTAGTGAGTGTTGGAGTAGTGAGTGTTGGAGTAGTGAGTGTTGGAGTAGTGAATGTTGGAGTAGTTAGTGTTGGAGTAGTTACTGCTGAAGTAGTGAGTGTTGGAGTAGTTAGTGCTGGAGTAGTGAGTGTTGGAGTAGTGAGTGTTGGAGTAGTGAATGTTGGAGTAGTTAGTGTTGGAGTAGTTACTGCTGAAGTAGTGAGTGTTGGAGTAGTTAGTGCTGGAGTAGTGAGTGTTGGAGTAGTGAGTGTTGGAGTAGTGAGTGTTGGAGTAGTGAGTGTTGGAGTAGTGAGTGTTGGAGTAGTGAGTGTTGGAGTAGTGAGTGTTGGAGTAGTGAATGTTGGAGTAGTGAATGTTGGAGTAGTTAGTGTTGGAGTAGTTACTGCTGAAGTAGTGAGTGTTGGAGTAGTTAGTGCTGGAGTAGTGAGTGTTGGAGTAGTGAGTGTTGGAGTAGTGAATGTTGGAGTAGTTAGTGTTGGAGTAGTTACTGCTGAAGTAGTGAGTGTTGGAGTAGTTAGTGCTGGAGTAGTGAGTGTTGGAGTAGTGAGTGTTGGAGTAGTGAGTGTTGGAGTAGTGAGTGTTGGAGTAGTGAGTGTTGGAGTAGTGAGTGTTGGAGTAGTGAGTGTTGGAGTAGTGAGTGTTGGAGTAGTGAATGTTGGAGTAGTGAATGTTGGAGTAGTTAGTGTTGGAGTAGTTACTGCTGAAGTAGTGAGTGTTGGAGTAGTTAGTGCTGGAGTAGTGAGTGTTGGAGTAGTGAGTGTTGGAGTAGTGAGTGTTGGAGTAGTGAGTGTTGGAGTAGTGAGTGTTGGAGTAGTGAGTGTTGGAGTAGTGAGTGTTGGAGTAGTGAGTGTTGGAGTAGTGAGTGTTAGAGTAGTGAATGTTGGAGTAGTTAGTGTTGGAGTAGTTACTGCTGAAGTAGTGAGTGTTGGAGTAGTTAGTGCTGGAGTAGTGAGTGTTGGAGTAGTGAGTGTTGGAGTAGTGAGTGTTGGAGTAGTGAGTGTTGGAGTAGTGAGTGTTGGAGTAGTGAGTGTTGGAGTAGTGAGTGTTGGAGTAGTGAGTGTTGGAGTAGTGAGTGTTGGAGTAGTTAGTGTTGGAGTAGTTAGTGTTGGAGTAGTTAGTGTTGGAGTAGTTAGTGTTGGAGTAGTTAGTGTTGGAGTAGTGAGTGTTGGATTAGTGAGTGTTGGAGTAGTTAGTGTTATCCTTCATTACACCAATAGCCACCCTTTTCTCTCACCCTTTTCTGCTGCGCGTTTCCCCTTTAACATGACAGCTGTTTGTTTATACTTTGCCCTGTTGAGCCTGAGGCCGCAGCCTGTTGCTCTATGGGGGGATTATTTCCCCTGGTATAAGGCTGGCGAAGCATTGCTATTATTAGCAGCTTGTTATACAGCAACAAGCTATTTTGGTTCTCTGAATGTCAAGAGAAAAGTTAATTTTTACAGAATGATTTCAGCACATGGTGCATCTCCCTCACTGTTATGTTGCAGGGCAGATCAGCACTTTCACTCTGTGAGTATAGATACTCGCTACTGATATACTGTGCCACGCAGACAATCTTTATGTTAACATGTTAATTATCAGCCTGATATCTTAGTCAAGGCAGAACGGCATTGCGGCTGTATAAGAAAACCTGCCGTTTCTGCATTACAGGAATAAGCCCAGTTGTCTATTGCTGAGAATGAAGTGCAACTGTCATTCTCTTCACTGCCTTGTAATGATATACTGTGTATCTGTGTTGGACTTTGAATACTACTTGTAGCAGTAAGCAACCCAACCAACAGTTATACCGTCTACAAAAACTAAAGAATGTTTCCTCCTCTTATTTAGAGCATTATCCGTCATGCCAACCAGATATAGTAAAAAATATTTACTCATGCATTGTTTCTTCATTTGCCATCTGGTAGTAACTGCTACACATTGTAAACATGTCTTCCCTCCAGCAATTAGAGTTCTTAACGGGGACCTGCCACCTTACAGGGGTTGTTCACCTTCGTGTTACCTTTTAGTATGATGTCGAGAATGTTATTGTAAAGACCAACTGAAAAGGTGCTTAGAATAGGCCATTGTATAACTTCCTAAAAGTGAACTTAAAGGTGAACCACCCCATTAAGAAATAATTCCAAATCTTATTTTATGATGTTAGTCAAGCAATATAAATGTCTATTACACTGTGTAAATGATCTCAATCTCCTTGCTTTTACTCTTAGAATTCACAATCACATCGAACAGGCAGGAGCCATTTTGTGGACACTGTTATTAAGGTGAGTTTTGAATCATTCCAAATATCTTGTTTATGCCCCAAAATGGGGCACCTCACACCCCTGCCCATGTGCTGGCTACATAATTAGATGGTGAGGATGGAGTGGGAGTGAGAGGAGGGCAGCAATATCCAACAAGTGACGAATGGAAAGTGAACCGTATTAGTTGCTCCGCCTCTAGAGGAGGGGCAGGCAATGTATGATTGACAGCTGAGACTTTTAAATGTGTTTATAACAGGTATGGATGCTTTAGTCAAAAAAAAGAATTGGGGTTTCAGGTGTAATTTGAAAATGACCTTTATTGTACAGCTTTTTAATATGTGGGTGACAGGTCCCCTTTAACTCTTCATTGATATAAAGGAACATTTTAAATATTTAAACTTATTGAAATCTGGAAATAGAGATTTTTTTTATCCATCTTTACTGGTTTTTTTTTTTTAGTATATTTTAAACTTTTGTATATTTGTAATTGTTTATTTTGCACCAAATGTACATTGTCACGTTTGTATGAGGGCTAGACATTTTATTTGTATTATTTATTTTATTTATTTGGAACGTGTGTATTTGCCCCAGTAAAAGGACAATTTAGTTACACTGGCACTTAAGTATTATGGGCCATAGATTTTAATATTAAGTAAATGCGTATTTTCCCCTAATATGAGTACAGGTATGGGACCTGTTATACAGAATGCTCGGGACCTGGGGTTTTCCAGATAACAGATCTTTCTGTAATTTCGATCTCTAGGCATTACGTCTACTAAAAAATAATTTGAACATAAATGAAATGTTGCCTCCAATAAGGATTAATTATATCTTAGTTGGGATCAAGTACAAGCGACTGTTTTATTATTACACAGAAAAAGGAAATCAGTTTTAAACTATTTGGAAAAAATGGCGTCTATGGGAGATGGCCTTTCCGTAATTCGGATATTTCTAGATAACAGGTTTCTGATAACAGATCCTATACCTGAATACTTTGTTGAGGTCAATGTGTTATAGGGATGCACTGAATACAGGATTCGGTTCCGGATTCGGCCTTATTCAGCAGGATTCGGATTCGGACGTAAAAAATGTTTTCCCCTTCCCATCCCTAATTTGCATATGCAAATTAGGATTCGCTTCAGTATTTGGTCGCCTCTTTCGTCAAGGATTTTGGGGTTCGGCTGAATCCAAAATAGTTTTTCATGATGTAAGTTTTAGGGAGTTATTTATCAAAGTCCGAATCCAAAAAAAATCTCGTTTTTATTAACTATACAAGCTGGAGCTTGAAGCTGGAATTAGCCCAAAAATCCGACCTTTTCTGGCTTTTCAGCATAAATCCGAAAAATTCATACGATTCGGATTTTCGCTCGATTTTATTGAGTTTTTAAACTTTTTAAATAATAAATAAGGTCCAATCGTGGATTCTAGTTTGGTCAGACTATTTGATTTCAAATACTCAGAAAATATAGAATTTTGATAAATAAGGCCGTCAGTGATTAGTCAATTAGCCGTTTAATGCACATTCATGCAGGTATTGTGTTGTCAGGCAGTGTTTTGTACAATATGTTCCTTTTATATGTTGTTTCATGCACTATGGGACCAGAGTCTTCAATATGGAGTCCTATTTATTAAGGATGCATTGAATCCACTATTTTGGCCGAATATCCAACTGAATCCTAATTTGCATATGCAAATTAGGGATGGAAAGGGGACTTTTTTTACTTCCTTGTTTTGTGACAAAAACTCACACGATTTCCCTGCCCACCCCTAATTTGCATATGCAAATTAGGATTCGGTTCGTCCAGACAGAAGGATTCGGCCAAATTGAATCCTGCTGAAAAAGGCCGAATCCCGGATCCAAGAATCCAAGAGCCTGGCCAAACTGAACCCTTAAAACCATAAGACTTTAGGTCACATGATTAAGGGGATCAACATTTTTTTCTGGCTTTGTTTTGCTCTTCCGCTTTTGCAAATTAGGGTTTAGATCCAGTTCCGGATTCCAAACTAAAAAACGAAATCTGTATGTAAGAGAAAAAGGCCATGTTGTCAGTGGTTTTGTGTTTAGCTAATCATTATACATCTGTAGTCGCTCTTAATGGTTATCAATGTGGCACAGTGAGTGGGTGTCTGGAAAAATGAAATAAAACCTTAAAATCCAATAGAAAATTAATTTATTTTGTCCCAAATAAGCTATAAATATAGAAATATTTACAATTTTAACTTAATATCAAATATATACTCTCTCATAGTCGTTGACCTCTCTGCTTCCTCGATACTCTCATATTTATATATAAAAATGTGTGTCATATAAAAAGAGTCCATGATATAAAAAGAAGGTTGGGGTTTCTTCCCGTATTGGATGTTTGGAGTGAAGAAGAGTTCAGTAGGGATGATTGGGTAAGCGAGGAGACCTCACGTTGGTAGACTAGCCTCCCGGCACACTGTCATCACTAGTAGTCTCAATTTACCTCGTAAAAAATTGGTGTAAACAGAAAAGAATTTTTTGAATGTCCGTACTGGAAGTGTCTTTCCTTCTGTCTGTGATGTCTGAGCTTCATCCTAAAGGGCAAAATGACAGAGGTTTAGCACTTCAGGCCTGGACAAGTGAGAGTAAAGCCGCCCCACTTTGCTACACTAGCCATGGCCCAATGCCCACCCCAACTGGCACATTCACAGCACAGTCTTTGTACATGGACTGAAGACACAACAGAGGGTTCCCTAGTGGTGGGCTCGGAAAAATCTTTTTCTCTACAAAAAATATGTAGCCTGAAAGCAATGGAGTCTACACTCCTACAGACTACACCAGGGGGGCCCCAAAAGGTAGATGGGGATCAGTAGACCTTTAGCTGGTGATCAGTAGATCTCAAGTCACTGTCAACAAACAGCTTGTCTATATCACCCTCCTATTTCATGCTTTTCATTCACATATTTATTATGTTAAGGCTACATAAGAAATAGATGTTTGTTAAACATAACTATATACATTTTCCCATAAATCAATATTTAAGTCATATTTCAATGGAACAGAATGTAAGAATGAGTTTATGGATGTAGATCATAATGGGGCAACATCAGAAAAGTAGACGTCCCATTAGTAAGGTATTGGCTCTCCTTTCCCTAATGTCTGGACCCCCAGCAGTTGCAGTATTTGCCTCTCTTGTAGTTACCTTGTAGTGACATGTGATGTGTGTTAGTTGAAGCTACACATTAAGTAACCCATTTACTACTGAAAGGAATGTCAAACCTGCAAGTTGAGGCTCTTAAATAAATGCACAACACTGCGGATGTCGCTGTGCATTTTTTCAACTTGGAATTTGAGGCTGGCATCTGAGATGAAATCAGCAATTCTTGGGACAGCTTTTGTAAATAAGACGAGACCGTTCCAAACCTCTGCCGCCTGCTGGGACGTCTGCAAGATAAAGACATTGTTTTGGTGGCCGGTGTGACAAACTGGCAAGAAGCCAACCCGTTTCAGCATCAATCCTCTTTAATGTTCCCTTTATGCATCTCTTCCGTCCTGTTACACGGGAAATCAGCTCTATGTTTATCTCTTCTTCTGAAAGTCCTATCTTTTTGCAATCCTTAGATCCAAACTAAAGACTATAGGGCTTGTTTTTGTCCCGTATGGGTGCAAGTCCTGGAGCACTGAGGCTACAGAATTCAGACATGGAGCACTTGCACCTAAATCAGCAGCAGATGCAAAGAGAGTTGCACAGGTCACAAGGGAACCCCACACATAGCAACTGTCATAAGGAGATATATTTATAGGGCCCTCCAGTGTTTTACATCCTTGGGACACCCGTAGCCCGTACATTCTAAAAGATTAGATGCTATGGGTGTTCCCGTGTGTTACCCAGTGCATAAGTATAGTATAGATGGAGCAGACCCTGCGACCACAGGAATGAAATCATGTCGGATTCCTTTGTAGGGGGCCATGGATCACTCATGAATTGTGACTGTATAGAAAAATTGAGGAGGCACTTCCAAAGACCAATCTTGTCAATTAAAAAGTATTTTTATTTCAGTGCACTAGGATAGAACCTAACGCCTTTCGTATTGGATCGTAATAGGATACTAAATCCTAGGCTATATCCTATTGAAATGTCAGGGGGCCTATCGGCTCCCAGCAGGAGCTTTAGGGGTTAAAGTCCAAAATCGCAGTACAAATAGGTTCAGGCAAAGTCGTTATCAAAGTCCAGGCAAAAGTCCAAAGGCAGGCAGAATAATATCAGAGTCAAGGTTCAGCCAGGGTCAAAAGTCTACGAATCAGGTTAACATGAAATATCAAACTCCCAGGAATGTTCCAAACAAATGCTATAATTGGGCATTGAACCCGTGACCTGGAAAGGCTTTTAAGTTCAAATTTTGCACCATGTGCGTGATGTCATTGCGCCGGCGTCAAGGCGCCACTGTTACCCATGGGTCAGGTCCGGACTGAGATTCACAATAGGCCCTGGCATTTCAGGTACACAGAGGCCCAAACAGCCCCACCAGCCAGCTAAATACTGACTTTATATGGCACCTTATAGCAGCCCCTCTGGCATTTGCCAGAACCCACAGATTGCCAGTCCGGGCCTGCTATGGGTGCCGCCATCTTGGATACAGCGGTGCCAGACTGACGTGCCAGTATCCTAGTGCACTGAAATTAAAATAGTTCTTAATCGACAAGTCTGCCTGGAAGATTAGTCTTTGGAAGTACCTGCTCAACTTTTATCCGCTCCCTCAGCTGAAGGTTCACACCCGGACCCCTTCTCCAAATTGGTGAGTTTTTACTTTGAGACCTGAGAATTCTACTGCAAACCCTCCCCTATTAGTGTTTATGACTCTTTCATGTGACCCACAAAGCTTTTCCATAATGGATGACTCAGGGGGGTTGATCCCCAAAAGATAAAAATGGACCCCCCAAAGTTACACTGTGGTCCTACCAACGGAATACCGCGTCTTCCCTAGAATGTTATTGCACCTTGGGGTTCAGTGAGCAGATGTGAAAGGTGCAATTTGTTTGCCCCATCTTTGTGTAAATACACTTACATATGTAAATGATGCCTTCGGAGCAGTATTGGAAAGCTTGAGAGCGCAATTGGCATGCGAGGAGGCATTTTGGGACCTAGTCAGCGTGTGCCATTGGCAGCGGAAACAGCAACAGATATGAGGGAAATGGCTAAAATATCTGTGTATTTGTGTATATGTAATGGGGCTGCTGGATGTCAGACGGCACCACACTGTTTATAGCTGGGTCCTGATTAAAGGGACTGTGTGTCTCGTGTTATTCAAGTGGCGACATTACGGCCTCCTCCTGTCCCTGTGCCACTGTCATCAGAGGATGTTTGGCATCAACCAAGTGGCCCCTCTGGGAATTAACCCTTCACTACTCTGCACAAGTAAACCTGCACTTAAAGCTTTCCATCCTGTTATGGGAAAGAAATAACATGGAAACTGGAATATGTCCCTGTGGGCCAAAGCAACTTTCCACTTCATTTCCAAAGGCACCAGAATTACATATGTGCATTGCACTGGTCACCTGGGACCTTTCATTCCAAGGGGGCACCTAGAAATGGTGAAAGGGGGTAGGACTAGGGTGGAATGGGGTACAACGGACTGAGTAGGGTGGAATGGGGTACAACTGACTGAGTAGGGTGGAATGGGGTACAACGGACTGAGTAGGGTGGAATGGGGTACAACGGACTGAGTAGGGTGGAATGGGGTACAACGGACTGAGTAGGGTGGAATGGGGTACAACTGACTGAGTAGGGTGGAATGGGGTACAACTGACTGAGTAGGGTGGAATGGGGTACAACTGACTGAGTAGGGTGGAATGGGGTACAACTCAGGGCCAATGTAATAATTAATTCAACCCAGAGCACATGATCAACATCATTGTTATTGCTTTCCCCAGGCAATTATAAGATCCTACTGGGGGCCTCTCAGAAGTAAATCCATAAGGGCAGAGACACACGTTCAGATTCGGGGAGATTAGTCGCCCAGCAACAAATCTCCTCTTCTTCGGGGCGACCAATCTCCCCAAACTGTCTCCCCTGCCTTACATCTGCTAGAATGTAAATCGCCGGCGGAGAGCTTCGTTTTCCAAAGTCGCCCTAGATGCTGCCTCACGAGGAAACATCAGGCGACTTCAGAAAACGAAGCGCTCCAAGTGCCAGCCCGCCGGCAATTTAGGTTCTACACGGTGGGAGATAGTTCAGGGAGATTAGTCGCCCGGAAGAAGAGGCGATTTATCACCAGGCGACGAGGCGCCCTAAGAAGATAATCACATCAATGGGCCCATTAAATAGGATCAGGCCGTGTATGTCTGATGTAAAATAACATACGTAACTAATAAAGAAGATTTCATTGACATACCTGTAATTTATTCCACTCTCCGACATTCAGTTTTGTTTCAGGGACCATGATATCCTCAGGAAATTGGCAGATAATGTTGCAGGAGTCCTAGCAAGGAAAAAAAAGATGTCTAGGTTTAAAAAATAAATAATTATAGGGAGTCAGGGGAGGGTTATATTGACCAAAATAAGGAGTCATCTGGAGTAACAAAAGGGTAAAACACAATTTAATTCTGCAACTATTTAGTTATTTAAAGAGATACAGATTCAAATAAACTACTTTACCCTTTTCTGTTACTCTAAATGATTTCACTTATTTCTCCATATACTCCTCCCTATAACGCCTCCTACTGCTCCATATACCCTCCCTATAACTCCTCCTACTGCTCCATATACTCCTCCCTATAACTCCTCCTACTGCTCCATATACCCTCCCTATAACTCCTCCTACTGCTCCATATACCTCTCCCTATAACTCCTCCTATTGCTCCATATAACCCTCCCTATAACTCCTCCTACTGCTCCATATACCCCTCCCTATAACTCCTCCTACTGCTCCATATACTCCTCCCTATAACTCCTCCTACTGCTCCATATACCCTCCCTATAACTCCTCCTACTGCTCCATATACCCCTCCCTATAACTCCTCCTACTGCTCCATATACTCCTCCCTATAACTCCTCCTACTGCTCCATATACCCTCCCTATAACTCCTCCTACTGCTCCATATACCTCTCCCTATAACTCCTCCTATTGCTCCATATAACCCTCCCTATAACTCCTCCTACTGCTCCATATACCCCTCCCTATAACTCCTCCTACTGCTCCATATACTCCTCCCTATAACTCCTCCTACTGCTCCATATACCCTCCCTATAACTCCTCCTACTGCTCCATATACCCCTCCCTATAACTCCTCCTACTGCTCCATATACCCCTCCCTATAACTCCTCCTACTGCTCCATATACCCCTCCCTATATATCTCATACTGCTCCATATACCCCTCCCTATAACTCCTCCTATTGCTCCATATAACCCTCCCTATAACTCCTCCTACTGCTCCATATAACCCTCCCTATAACTTCTCCCACTGCCCCATATAACCCTCCCTATAACTCCTCCTACTGCTCCATATAACCCTCCCTATAACTTCTCCCACTGCTCCATACAGGGCCGCCATTAGAAATCACGGGGCCCCGTACAACAAAATTTTCAGGGCCCCCTGGACCCCGCCCACCCCAGATCCCGCCCACTTCACCACCCAGACATCAGCACTAAAAAAGGTAACCCCCCCACACACAAGTTATAAAAAGCTATTGATGGTCAGGGCCCCTTTTTATAAGTTAAAAAAAACTGTGGCACCAGGGCCCCCAAAAAAGTTTTTTTTTTTAAAAAAAAAATTGGTGGTCAGGGCCCCCCTACAAGTTAAAATAAATATTTGGTGACCAGGGCCCCCCAATAAGTTAAAAAAAAATTGGCGCCAGGGCCCCCATAAAAGTTTTTTTTTAAAAAAAACATTGGGCCCCCTTACAAGTTAAAAAAAATTGGGGCCCCAGAGGGGGCCTGTACGGCCGGCGGGGGGGCCCTGCATGGCAGTCCCGGTGGTCCCCCCAGTCCGGCCCTATACATGGGGCAAAAGGGGGGGCACTTGTCCCCCGTGGATGTGCCTTGAGTGTGTGAGGCAGAGAGAGGAAGGAGGAGGGATGAGTGGGAGACCCTGGGCTCACATTTTGGGACATTGGGAGAACAGACTGCTGCACTCTCTCTCCTAAGGAAGAAATGCAGACTCGCTCTACTCACTGATTCAAGAGGCTGCAGTGACGGCTCCGTCCGTGCTGCAAATACTTGTTGAGTTGCAAACTCCCCCCTCGCTCGATCCTCCCTCCTAAGCCCTCAGCCCCTCCCTCCTCAGCTCAGCCCCTCCCCTCTTAGCCCTCCTCCGTGCTCAAGGCTGACATGAAAATCCTAGCTCGTAAGCTAAACACAGAGCACGGAGGAGGGCTAAGAGGGGAGGGGCTGAGCTGAGGAGGGAGGGGCTGAGGGCTTAGGAGGGAGGATCGAGCGAGGGGGGAGTTTGCAACTCAACAAGTATTTGCAGCACGGACGGAGCCATCACTGCAGCCTCTTGAATCAGTGAGTAGAGCGAGTCTGCATTTCTTCCTTAGGAGAGCGCACGCAGCCGGAGCGTCTGTTCTCCCCCACTGAAAAATTTTCTGCAGACGCCTCTGCGGGCCCCCCTTCAGGTCCGGGCCCGGTACAGTAGTACCCTCTGTGCCCCCCTGATGGCGGCCATGGCTCCATATACCCCTCCCTATAACTCCTCCTACTGCTCCATATAACCCTCCCTATATCTCATACTGCTCCATATAACCCTCCCTATAACTCCTCCCACTGCTCCATATACCCCTCCCTATAACTCCTCCTACTGCTCCATATAACCCTCCCTATATCTCATACTGCTCCATATAACCCTCCCTATAACTCCTCCCACTGCTCCATATACCCCTCCCTATAACTCCTCCTACTGCTCCATATAACCCTCCCTATAACTCCTCCCACTGCTCCATATACCCCTCCCTATAACTCCACCTACTATACCATATACCCCTCCCTCTAACTACCCCTATCACTCTGTATAATCCTCCCTATACTGTACTCCTTATATCTCATAGACATTATATATGTATGCTTATGAGAGCAGATACATGTAAGACTTTACTGGCCTTTTAGACTAATCTGACATCGCCCCTTATTATTCTTCCCTTCTAGTGATGGGCGAATAAATTCGGCAGGCGCAAATTAGCGTCGATTTTCTGCACCAGGAAAAGTAATTAGCAATGAAAATAGTCACCCACATAAAAATTGTCATGCGTCAAAATTATTCCCCCATTGACTTTAATGCATTTGGACAAAATATTCTCGCACATAAAAATTGTCGCAGACATCAAAATTAACGCGAGTCATTTCGCCGTTCCCTATTCTCCGCTATAAGGAAGTATAAGATCCATTTCCAATTACTCACCATGGCTGTTTCCACTTCTCTGGCTTCTTTAATGAACATGTCCAGTACTGTTTTGTCACAGACAGGCTTGTAGGGGGCGCATGTAACGAGCTTCACACTAACGAACAACATTGATAGCAGAGTAAGTAAACCTGTAAGATATAACATGGAATCACTGAATACAGACATGTGATCATTTCTGAGGGGTCACTGCCTGTAACCCCATGTTTTTTACTCTAACGGGACCTGCAGCGAATCCCAGACTTTCATTAAAGGAGAACTAAAGCCTAACTAAAGAAGTAGGTAGAAAAGTTGTATATTGTGTTTTGTGCTTCTGTACCAGCCCAAGGCAACCACAGCCCGTTAGCAGTAAAGATCTGTGTCTCCAAAGATGCCCCAGTAGCTCCCCATCTTCTTTTCTGCTGATTCACTGCACATGCTCTGTGCTGCTGTCACTTACTGAGCTTAGGGAGCCACTCACAATATACAGTACACATAGAATAGAAATGTCACAATATAAGGCTGATTAGTAATTAATACACATAATTACTACATGGCAGCACAGAAACCAGTGCAATTAGCATCAGAATTTAATAATCAGCAAACCTGTAGCATCAGCTTATATTACAGCCAGGGAAGCTCATTTTCTGCTGGATAATTAGTGACGAGCCCTAAGCTTAGCTTCTCAACAGCCAATCAGAGCCCACTGAGCATGTGAGTGTCACAGACACTTTCCAAGATGGTGACCCCATGTGACAAGTTTGAAGTCCTGGATCATTGCTGCTATTGACAAGCTCAAACTTTAGCCTCGTGCAATAAGTTCACTATATAAAATAGGCCATTTTTAGCCACGTTAATTTTTAGGGTTTAGTTCTCCTTTAAGCCTGGGAAGATAATGTATGTCTGCATAAATCTGATGGAAATGAAAATGTTCCCTGTTATTGGCTGACTGATTGTCATGGAAGCGCTCAGCCCACTTACAATGTTTCCTGTTCTTTACTATTGTTTCCGGAATTGTCCGTGACTAACGCAGTTCTGCCCCTCGCTTCCTTTATAGGGTCAGTGAATTGAAAACAACGTTCCTAAATGAGTTAAAGAGTTAGCTCTTGCTTTAAACTCCAATTACCCCTTCAGAATTAGTTTGCTAAATATTAAAGAGAAAATGCTGCAAAAAAACGGAAATATAAGTCGCTTAAGCTGGTCACTGACTCCTTTCTAAAAAAACAAATGCTCTGTAAGGCTACACATTATTAAGTTATTGTTACTTTTTATTACTGATCCTTCAGGTCTCTCCTTTTCATATTCCAGTCTCTTATTCAAATCAATTTATGGTTGCTAGGGGAATTTGGACCCTAGTTACCAGATTCCCCTAGCAACCATGCACTGATTTGAATAAGAAAATGAATAATAAATAGGAGAGGGTCTGGATAAAAGGTGAGTAATAAAAAGTAGCAATTATAAAACTATAAAAAAGAAAAATAACGAAGACCAATTGAAAAGTTGCATAGAATTAGCCATTCTTTATCATACTAGGGGGCACATTTACTAAGCTCGAGTGAAGGATTCGAAGTAAAAAAAAATTCAAATTTCGAAGGGTTTTTTTTGGGTACTTTGACCATCGAATAGGCTACTATGACCTTCGACTCGAACGATTCGAACTAAAAATCGTTCAACTATTTGACCATTTGATAGTCGAAGTACTGTCTCTTTAAAAAACTTTGACTACCTACTTCGGTAGTTTAAACCTACCGAGGTACAATGTTAGCCTATGGGGACCTTCCCCATTACTTTTCTACGTTTTTTTTGATTGAAGGAAAATCCATCGATCGGTGGATTAAAATCCTTCGAATCGTTTTTCCTTTCCTTCGAATTCGTAGGATTTTACCTCGAGGGTTGAATTGGAGGGTTTATTAACCCTCGATATTCTACCCTTAGTAAATGTGCCCCTAAAAGGTAAACCACCCCTTTAACTTAAATACCCAACTGCAGCACAAACTATAATCAGATAAAACAACTGACAATTATGTTAAATTTTACTTTCGCATTAGTTCCCCTTTAAGATTCCAGTAAAATTCAGGGAAAATGTGAAAGTGATTAGTAGGATCTTCCCTAATTTATAAGGGTTACTCTGCTTTCCTCTAAGCCTCCAAACACATACAGGCTAAAGTGTGTGTGAATGAGATATTGCGTTGGAGTGTAAGCTCCTTGTCATGTGTAGGCGTGTGTCTCACTAGGCCCATTACACCAACACCTCATTCCTTGTGCGGGGGGGATGCACTCTTTTATTGGACATTCCTTAATGGGCTCGTATTCCTTATTCTCCATTGAATCTCATGTGCTCAGTGAAGCCATAGGGAAGTGAGGTTGAAGTGATACAGGTCCGGGCCGGTAGCCAACTCATTAAATACAAATCTATGTACATTTTGGCTTCTAGCCCAGAACTAACCCAAGACATTGTATCACTTCATCTTCCTTTTCTTTCTCTACCAACTGCTTCAGTGACAACATGAGGAAACCTACTCCTAAATCCACAGCAAACTTGTCTTGCTTTTCATTCTCTTCTATATATCTGTATAATTCACATTTTAGCCTAATAGCTGTGGCAAGTACATTCCTTTCATTTGCCTTCAATACACCTCAAGTAATCGGCAAGAACTTTGCCAATCAGACAAACTGTGTGAAATAAGGGGGATATGATCACTATATATAAATATATAAGGGGATATGATCACTATATATAAATATATAAGGGGATATGATCACTATATATAAATATATAAGGGGATATGATCACTATATATAAATATATAAGGGGATATGATCACTATATATAAATATATAAGGGGATATGATCACTATATATAAATATATAAGGGGATATGATCACTATATATAAATATATAAGGGTGATATGATCACTATATATAAATATATAAGGGGATATGATCACTATATATAAATATATAAGGGGGATATGATCACTATATATAAATATATAAGGGGATATGATCACTATATATAAATATATAAGGGGATATGATCACTATATATAAATATATAAGGGGATATGATCACTATATATAAATATATAAGGGGATATGATCACTATATATAAATATATAAGGGTGATATGATCACTATATATAAATATATAAGGGGATATGATCACTATATATAAATATATAAGGGGGATATGATCACTATATATAAATATATAAGGGGATATGATCACTATATATAAATATATAAGGGGATATGATCACTATATATAAATATATAAGGGGATATGATCACTATATATAAATATATAAGGGGATATGATCACTATATATAAATATATAAGGGGATATGATCACTATATATAAATATATAAGGAGATATGATCACTATATATAAATATATAAGGGGATATGATCACTATATATAAATATATAAGGGGGATATGATCACTATATATAAATATATAAGGGGGATATGATCACTATATATAAATATATAAGGGGATATGATCACTATATATAAATATATAAGGGGATATGATCACTATATATAAATATATAAGGGGGATATGATCACTATATATAAATATATAAGGGGATATGATCACTATATATAAATATATAAGGGGATATGATCACTATATATAAATATATAAGGGGATATGATCACTATATATAAATATATAAGGGGATATGATCACTATATATAAATATATAAGGGGATATGATCACTATATATAAATATATAAGGGGATATGATCACTATATATAAATATATAAGGGGGATATGATCACTATATATAAATATATAAGGGGATATGATCACTATATATAAATATATAAGGGGATATGATCACTATATATAAATATATAAGGGGGATATGATCACTATATATAAATATATAAGGGGATATGATCACTATATATAAATATATAAGGGGATATGATCACTATATATAAATATATAAGGGGATATGATCACTATATATAAATATATAAGGGGGATATGATCACTATATATAAATATATAAGGGGGATATGATCACTATATATAAATATATAAGGGGGATATGATCACTATATATAAATATATAAGGGGATATGATCACTATATATAAATATATAAGGGGATATGATCACTATATATAAATATATAAGGGGGATATGATCACTATATATAAATATATAAGGGGATATGATCACTATATATAAATATATAAGGGGATATGATCACTATATATAAATATATAAGGGGATATGATCACTATATATAAATATATAAGGGGATATGATCACTATATATAAATATATAAGGGGGATATGATCACTATATATAAATATATAAGGGGGATATGATCACTATATATAAATATATAAGGGGATATGATCACTATATATAAATATATAAGGGGGATATGATCACTATATATAAATATATAAGGGGATATGATCACTATATATAAATATATATGGGACAGTAATGAAATAGAGAAAGTACAGAGAAGAGCGACTAAGCTGATAAAGGGAATGGAAGGGATCAGTTATGGGGAAAGACTTAGCACTTTGGGATTGGTTACACTGGAGAAGGATATGATCCCTATTTATATACTATAGTAAATTCTTACAAGACTTTAATCCTATAGTTTGTAGGATAGTAGCCCATTTCAGATTTGTCAAGCTTTTCTGATGACCTGGAAGTTCTGTGCTGTGTTTCTTTCTTCAGCTCGCTCTGTTTCTATACACTGGTGATTCAAGTGATATCACTGATAATATTGTTATAATTAATAACCAATATGTCCTCTCCTTTTACACCCTGCAAATTATTATCTAGGACTTGGGCAAACCAAAATCTGCACTAAAAGAAACAATAGATCTGACATTTGTCCCTTTAAACTTCCTTCTGGCTAAAGGTCACATGATCAGCCGTCGGTTGATTAGTGAACAATAGTGATGTATTAGTGATAAGAAAGAGGGAATGGATTCAACAGATCAGTTCAATCACTATGTCTCGTCCAATAAAGCAGAGAATACAAAGAATAAGGTGGGGATGAACTTCAGTCAGACGCCGTGAGTTGCTGCAAAATTAGTGCTGTTTATTGTGCAGATTTACTAAGCTCCGAATACCCAAAATCCCAAAAAAATTTGATTTTTTTAATAAAATCAGACTTTTAAAAAAATCACGAATTTTGCGGAATTTATGAAACCCAGAGGGCTAAAAAGACCGAATACAAAAACATGGCATCTCAAACCTGTTGAGGTTGCATAAAAGTCAATGGAAACAGTCCCATTGATTTTTGGTTGTGTCGGGGGATTCAGGCAATTTCACGATGTTTTCGGAGCTTTCGGGTGAAAATTCACGAAAAAAATCGTTTTTAAAAGAGACAGTACTTCGATTCTCGAATGGTCAAATATTCGAACGATTTTTAGTTTGAATCGTTCGAATCGAAGTCGTAGTCGAAGGTCGAAGTAGCCAAAAAAATCATTCGACTTTTTTTTATTCTATTCCTTCACTCGAGCTAAGTAAATGGGCCCCTTGGTATCGTCTTCCTCTCAAAAACTGACTTTAAGTGGGAGATTTATCAAGGGTTGAATTTCGAAGTAAAAAATACTTCGAAATTCGACCATTGAATTGAAATACTTAGGGGCAGATTCACTTAGGGTCGAATTTCGAAGTTAAAAATACTTCGAAATTCGACCCTCGAATTGAAATCCTTCGACTTCGAATATCGAAGTCGAAGGATTTAGCGCAAATCCTGCGATCGAACGATCGAAGGATTTTTCGTTCGATCGAACGATTAAATCCTTCGAATCGAACGATTCGAAGGATTTTAATCAAACGATCGAAGGAAAATCCTTCGATCAAAAAAAGGTTAGCAAGCCTATGGGGACCTTCCCCATAGGCTAACATTGACTTCGGTAGGTTTTATCTGCCGAAGTAGGGGGTCGAAGTTTTTTTTAAAGGGCAAGTACTTCGACTATCGAATGGTCGAATAGTCGACCGATTTTTACTTCGAATCGTTCGATTTCGTTCGACTTCGATCGAATTCGAACGAATTTAACCAATTCGATGGTCGAAGTACCCAAAAAATACTTCGAAATTCGAAGTATTTTTCATTCGAACCCTTCACTCGAGCTGAGTGAATCGGCCCCTAAGAATTCGAATATCGAATTTGAACTTTTTTTCATTGAATTTGGGTATTCTGCGGTCAAATTAAATTCGTTCGTAAAATGCTGTAGAAGGTCCCCATAGGCTAACATAGCAATTCGGCAGGTTTCATTTGGCGAAGTCGAAGAGACAGTACTTCGATTATCGAATATTCAAACTATTTTACTTCGAATTGAATTCAAAGTCGTAGTATCCTATTCGATGGTCGAAGTATCCAAAAAATTACTTTGAATTTTCTAATTTTTTTACTTCGAAGATTCCCTCTAATTCACTTCGACCCTTGATAAATCTGCCCCTTAGGGATCGCCGCAGTACAACGGGGCATGAAGTTGGCTATTGAGATACAAATGTGTCTCACTATTACCTCTGTTTAAAGTAAGTTTTACATCAAGGAAATTGAGTGTACGGGCAGAGGGCTCGCTGGTAAATTTTATAGTCGGAAGTTTTGTATTCGCCGTATTTACCTGAAACACAGAAATGTCACCCTTCCATATAACTGAAATATCGTCCACAAAACGAACATAAAGTACTGTATATTCTTTCAATTCTTTAAGAAAAAAATCTTTTTCTAACTTGTGGACAAATAAATTAGCAAATGAGGGGACGACCGCTGCCCCCTCAAAAACCCTCAAATTCGACCTTCAAATTTGAATACTGAATTCGAAACGATTTTAGCGCAAAAGGAATCGTTCGATCCAACGATAAAATCGAACGATTCGAACAATTTTAAGCGATCGATCGAATCTACAATGTCCCCATAGGCTAACATTCAATTCGGTAGCTTTTATTTGGCAAAGTATTTAGTCGAAGGATTTTTTTAAAGAGACAGTACTTTGATTATCGAATGGGCGAACGATTTTCGTTCGAATCATTTGATCGAATTTAACCATTTCGATGGTCAAAGTACCCAAAAAATTACTTTGAAATTAGAATATTTTTGGATTCAAACTATTCACTCGAGCTTAGTAAATGTGCCCCTTAGTGTGTAACCCATTCGATGTAGACAACCTTTGTAGTAATTAGTTCGTATCTTTTAGACAACAAAGTTAGGCTGAATAATTATGACCTGTATGTGGTTATCGCTAATGAGGGGTGGAATTTAACGCATATAAGGTTGTGTGATGTTTCTACTTCATTACACCTGATAAAGAGCTAAACATGTAGGGGCACATTTACTATTGGTCGAATATCGAGGGTTAATTAATATCGAAGTTGAAGGATTTACCGCAATTCGTTCGATCGAACGAAAAATGGAACGATTCGAAGGATTTTAATTCATCTATCGCAAATTGCCTAGAAAGCCTATAGGGACCTTCCCCATAGACTAACATTGGTGCTCGTTAGGTTTTAGGTGGGTGAAGTTTTTTTTAAAGAGACAGTACTTCGATTATCGAATGGTCGAATAGTTGAACGATTTTTAGTTCGAATCGTTCAATTTGAAGTTGAAGTCGGAGGTCAAAGTAGCCAATTGGATGGTCGAAGTAGCCTTACTCAAACAATACATCCTTGGATCATACTCTACTGAATTCAGTTGCAAATTAGTTCTTAGTAATTATTATTTATGATTATTATTATTAATAAATATTTTTATAGTGACAATCTATTCTGCAGATAAAATGAATGACTTAACTGGCTAATTCCCTAATATTCATGTAATTAAGTCTACTGGCCCGTGTGTAGAGGAACAATGTCCCCTTATATATTGGGCCAAACATCAGACAGAACACGTATAAGTGGGTCTGATGTGTTTGATGCACTATTACAGCACTGTATAGTTCTGCAGCACAGGTGCAATAACCAGTGGTTGCAGCCAATAGCCACGTGGCTAATTTGCATCCTGAAACTTCCTGGAAGTCATTTGAAACGGTTTAAGGGATTCCCCTTAATTGTCGATTATTTGCTCACAGACAGGATCCCCCTTAGTTAATTGTCGATTCCCCGGGCCTCCTTTATCTCTTATTAATGATACAAGTGTAATAGAAGGTTATACCATTTAAGTTTTAGTCTCCTGTAATTCTGCGGCTACTGAAGAGGCAACATAAATCATTTCCTGAAGTGAAATTTGGAAATGTTGATCTTGGATCAGAAAACCATCCGCACTTCTAGACACATAGATATTTCTTTACTTTATTAATACCCACTTATTCATTTCTACTACCCGAATAAAACCTGATAACGCAGAAAGAGCGATAACAAACCCCAACATCACAAAAAAACAATGTAAAATGAAACAAATAGAATGAACCGACATCTGCTGATCTTTTCATTCATTTACTGCACATTTACTGCACATTTACTGCACATTTACTGCACATTTACTGCACATTTACTGCACATTTACTGCACATTTACTGCACATTTACTGCACATTTACTGCACATTTACTGCAGATCTGCTTCAATACTCTATAAATAAGCAACGTGTGCAGCTTCAAAGCAAATCAGAAATAGAAATGATCAGAAATAGAAGTGTTATATGTGAGCGACTGTGTCTCTGAAGGACAGGGAGTGTAGCACAATGAGGACGTGGGAATGCTGATGGTATTGAGTGCAGTTAGTTATGTGCAGTTATGTGCAGTTAGTTATCTGCAGGTATGTGCAGTTATGTGCAGTTAGTAATGTGCAGTTATGGGCAGTTATGGGCAGTTATCTGCAGCTATGTGCAGTTAGTTATGTGCAGCTATGTTCAGTTATGTGCAGCTATGTGCAGTTATGTGCAGTTAGTTATCTGCAGGTATGTGCAGTTATGTGCAGTTAGTAATGTGCAGTTATGTGCAGTTATGGGCAGTTATGTGCAGGTATGTGCAGTTATGTGCAGCTATGTCCAGTTATGTGCAGTTAGTTATCTGCAGGTATGTGCAGTTATGTGCAGTTAGTAATGTGCAGTTATGTGCAGTTATGGGCAGTTATGTGCAGCTGTGTGCAGTTATGGGCAGTTATGGGCAGTTATCTGCAGCTATGTGCAGTTAGTTATGTGCAGTTAGTTATGTGCAGCTATGTTCAGTTATGTGCAGTTATGTTCAGTTATGTGCAGCTATGTCCAGTTATGTGCAGTTAGTTATGTGCAGTTATGTGCAGTTAGTTATGTGCAGTTATGTGCAGCTATGTCCAGTTATGTGCAGTTAGTTATCTGCAGGTATGTGCAGTTATGTGCAGTTAGTAATGTGCAGTTATGGGCAGTTATCTGCAGCTATGTGCAGTTAGTTATGTGCAGTTAGTTATGTGCAGCTATGTTCAGTTATGTGCAGCTATGTGCAGTTATGTGCAGTTAGTTATCTGCAGGTATGTGCAGTTATGTGCAGTTAGTAATGTGCAGTTATGTGCAGTTATGGGCAGTTATGGGCAGTTATCTGCAGCTATGTGCAGTTAGTTATGTGCAGTTAGTTATGTGCAGCTATGTTCAGTTATGTGCAGCTATGTCCAGTTATGTGCAGTTAGTTATGTGCAGGTATGTGCAGTTATGTGCAGTTAGTTATGTGCAGTTATGTGCAGCTATGTCCAGTTATGTGCAGTTAGTTATCTGCAGGTATGTGCAGTTATGTGCAGTTAGTTATGTGCAGTTATGTGCAGTTATGTCCAGTTATGTGCAGTTAGTTATCTGCAGGTATGTGCAGTTATGTGCAGCTATGTGCAGTTATGTGCAGCTATGTCCAGTTATGTGCAGTTAGTTATCTGCAGCTATGTCCAGTTATGTGCAGTTAGTTATCTGCAGGTATGTGCAGTTATGTGCAGCTATGTCCAGTTATGTCCAGTTATGTGCAGTTAGTTATCTGCAGGTATGTGCAGTTATGTGCAGTTATGTGCAGGTATGTGCAGTTATGTGCAGTTATGTGCAGCTATGTCCAGTTATGTGCAGTTATGTGCAGTTATGTGCAGGTATGTGCAGCTATGTGCCGTTATGTGCAGCAGGGGGTCAGGGAGTCAGTCGGTGAAGGGGTCAGGAAGGGGAAATGTGACAGGTATTTATGTGTCGGTTACTCAGCACAATCTACAAATATTTCTTAGACGGAAAAGGCTGCACGTGCCGACCATGAGCCTGAGGCTGGAGTGTCCTCTACATTCCTCATAGGGCAAACGACTGAAATATATCTTGTACCCAAAGCACAGTCACACGGCCAGTGACAAGACACTTGCAGCAAATAATACAAAAGGGCAAACTGCCTAAAGCTAATAGAGAGAATTGTAAAATAAAAGTGGGGGCAGCAATAAAGGGGACAAATTGGAGGAGGAAGAAGAATGTTACACAAATTATGGATCAAAGGGGAATGTTTTGCACTTGCTTAATCCCCTCCAGTGAAAAGTGGGTGCACAGAGAGTGGAAGGTAAGGGGGGGACAGGGGCATTAGGAGAAGGTATAGGGGGACGGGTGCATTAGGAGAAGGTAAGGGGGGATGGGTGCATTAGAGGAAGGTAAGGGGGGATGGGTGCATTAGTGGAAGGTAAGGGGGGACGGGTGCATTAGGAGAAGGTAAGGGGGGACAGGTGCATCCCCAATGAGTAGCCAATACGTTTATAATCTCACCAGTATAAATGTGGGATCTGGGTGCACATGCCCCACATTTGCACCTCAAGGTGTATGCCTCCTACCAAAAAGGGAAAGTCACTCACACATCCCTCAGACTAGATTGTAAAAGAACTGAGAACTTTATTTCAGGCCAAAAGTAGATCAATATCTACAGCCATACGCATTTCATGCGACTGGCACTTAATCATAGTGCTCTGTATAACTAACTATTTATATATATATACTCACAATCATCTCTCAACTTTGTATAACAGTACTGAGTATCTCTCCTGATACTGATCTCTCCTCTCTGTATAACAGTACTGAGTATCTCTCCTGATACTGATCTCTCCTCTCTGTATAACAGTACTGAGTATCTCTCCTGATACTGATCTCTCCTCTCTGTATAACAGTACTGAGTATCTCTCCTGATACTGATCTCTCCTCTCTGTATAACAGTACTGAGTATCTCTCCTCTGATACTGATCTCTCCTCTCTGTATAACAGTACTGAGTATCTCTCCTCTGATACTGATCTCTCCTCTCTGTATAACAGTACTGAGTATCTCTCCTGATACTGATCTCTCCTCTCTGTATAACAGTACTGAGTATCTCCCCTCTGATACTGATCTCTCCTCTCTGTATAACAGTACTGAGTATCTCTCCTCTGATACTGATCTCTCCTCTCTGTATAACAGTACTGAGTATCTCTCCTCTGATACTGATCTCTCCTCTCTGTATAACAGTACTGAGTATCTATCCTGATACTGATCTCTCCTCTCTGTATAACAGTACTGAGTATCTCTCCTCTGATACTGATCTCTCCTCTCTGTATAACAGTACTGAGTATCTCTCCTCTGATCTTCCCTCTGTGTATAACAGTACTGAGTATCTCTCCTCTGATACTGATCTCCCCTCTCTGTATAACAGTACTGAGTATCTCTCCTGATACTGATCTCTCCTCTCTGTATAACAGTACTGAGTATCTCTCCTGATACTGATCTCTCCTCTCTGTATAACAGTACTGAGTATCTCTCCTGATACTGATCTCTCCTCTCTGTATAACAGTACTGAGTATCTCTCCTCTGATACTGATCTCTCCTCTCTGTATAACAGTACTGAGTATCTCTCCTCTGATACTGATCTCTCCTCTCTGTATAACAGTACTGAGTATCTCTCCTCTGATACTGATCTCTCCTCTCTGTATAACAGTACTGAGTATCTCTCCTGATACTGATCTCTCCTCTCTGTATAACAGTACTGAGTATCTCTCCTCTGATACTGATCTCTCCTCTCTGTATAACAGTACTGAGTATCTCTCCTCTGATACTGATCTCTCCTCTCTGTATAACAGTACTGAGTATCTCTCCTGATACTGATCTCTCCTCTCTGTATAACAGTACTGAGTATCTCTCCTCTGATACTGATCTCTCCTCTCTGTATAACAGTACTGAGTATCTCTCCTCTGATACTGATCTCTCCTCTCTGTATAACAGTACTGAGTATCTCTCCTGATACTGATCTCCCCTCTCTGTATAACAGTACTGAGTATCTCTCCTCTGATACTGATCTCTCCTCTCTGTATAACAGTACTGAGTATATCTCCTGATACTGATCTCTCCTCTCTGTATAACAGTACTGAGTATCTCTCCTCTGATACTGATCTCTCCTCTCTGTATAACAGTACTGAGTATCTCTCCACTGGTACTGATCTATCAGTTTATACCATGCTCATGATCTCCCCACTGTATAGTGGTAGTGAGTAGCTATGTTTGTGCAGGACCATGTGCTGTATAATGTCAATAGATCAGACTTGGAGCAGGAGACATAGTGACAGGGGTGCGGGGGAAAGTTGATATAAGTGTGATTAGGGGGCTGCACTGTTGTCAGAGAGTTACAGTTGGATATGTACAGTCAGTGCAGCTGTAAGAAGTGAATACAGAGCTAGTGAAGTGAACTTAGTGAAGTGTAAATGGGGCAGTTGTTACTAACAGAACCTCTACTGGATCAGATGCCTTATTCCCTTTTCAACAAATTGTGTGCACTTATTATTGGATAAATCTTGCCTTTCAGCATGTGTATATATATATATATACTGTATATAGTATGTACTGTATGTGTGTGTGTATATATATATACTGTATATAATATGTACTGTATGTGTG